>CAUYQV010161773.1:0-13537 GCA_963574575.1 Galagoides demidoff | reverse complement strand
CCCTGGGTAGAGTGCCGTGGCTTCACAGCTCATAGCAACCTCCAACTCCTGGGCTCAAGCGAGTCTCCTGCCTCCGCCTCCCAAGTAGCTGGGACCACAGGCGCCCGCCACAACGCCCGGCCATTTTTGGGTTGCAGCCATTATTGTTGTTTGGTGGGCCCGGGCTGGGGGTTCGAACCCACCACCTTAGGTGTATGTGGCTGGCGCCTTAGCCCATTGAGCCACAGGCGCCAAGCCAACTGAGATGTTTTAATGTGTGCTCCTGCAGAAGCCAGAGGTCTAGTTACTGGTAAGGCTGCTTTTAAAAATTTGCTTCTTATGACTTGCCCAAGTACATCTTGTCATAGAACTTTCCACATGTATTAGCCAACAGACATCAACATTTAAAGTTTTTTTCTTTTTCTTTTCTTTTCTTTCTTCCTTCTTTCCTTCTCTTTCTTTTTCTTCCTTTCTTTTCCTTCTCTTCTCTTCTCTTTTCTTTTCTCTCTCTCCCTTTCTTTTGTTTCTTTCATTTTGTTTCTTTTTAGAGATAGTGTCCCATTCTGTTGCCCAGGCTGGACTGTAGTGGTGTCAGCTTAGCTTGCAACTTAAACTCCTGGGCTCAAATGATCCTGCTGCCTCAGCCTCCCGAATAGCTGGGTCTACAGGCACCTGCCATAGCAACAGGCTTTTTTATTTTTAGTAGAGACACTCCACTGAGAGCTCTTATTCAGGCTGGTCTCAAACTCCTAACCACAAGTGAACCTCTCACCTTGGCCTTCCTGAAAGCCAGAAATACAGGCCTGAGTGGCCACACCCAGCCATTTTTAGATTTTTCAATGTTGTGAATTTATCCCAAAGTTTCCAGAGGTTACATGTTCTTGTGGCAAAGCAATCTACCTTTTAAGGATTGAAAACGACAGTTTCACCAAGTGTGTTACCATAGTTTAATTGCTAGCATTATGGCCTATGATATCTGTATTCTTTTTACTTCCTTCCAACTCTTAGCCCAATGCCTCATTTTTGAAAATTGTGGTACAGCCCACTTCTAATAACCAAGTAATGTATTATTTAAAATTGGATCTTATGAAAAGAGAAAGAGGGAGCCTGAATCCTAGCATTTGAAACAAGATAGAAATCTATATCTCATTAAATACCAAGAGGCAGGTGGTTCGCAGTCAGCAGCATGGTTCCACCAGCTTCGGTGGGAATTTTTTGTCTCTGGATCCAGGGAACCTACTTCACCTTTGCCATCACACAACAATTAGAAAGAGGGAAAGGGCCAAGATACTGCATGCTCTATCCTTTTAAAGACAAAACCATTAGAATCAAATTTAGCTTTTGTTTAAATTCCATTGTCTAGAATTTGGGCAATGGTCACATCTCTCACAAGAGAGGCTGAGAGAGGCAGTTGTTAATTGCACGGGCATGTGACCATCTGAAACCCTATTATGGAAAGAAGTTCAGAACAGATATGAGGTGACAACTCACAGTCTGACACATTGCTGCGTTAGTCAGAAGTAAATCTAAATATTTAAAACAGGAAAGATGCTTTCAGTACAGAGAATAAAGGACTTTTGACAATATTGAGAGGAAGTTCCAGAGTTGAGGCTTCTGCTAGAACAGAGCACAAGAGAACTGGCACAAGAGATGACCCCTGGAACTGCTGAATGCCAAGGCCTCACCTTCAGAACAATCCCCAAGTTAGAGAGCTGGGAATGAGCTGTCACCACTAAGGGAGTGAACAGATGCTGAAGCATTGTTTTAGAAAGCAAGATCTT
The DNA here is from genome assembly GCA_963574575.1 of Galagoides demidoff. NCBI lineage: Eukaryota > Metazoa > Chordata > Mammalia > Primates > Galagidae > Galagoides > Galagoides demidoff. Next base: position 11,777 of record CAUYQV010161773.1, on the reverse strand, counting down.
ACAAATAATTTTTACTTCTACCTTCCAAAATTTGTGCAAACACAATGTGTAGACCCTAATTCTTATCCTTCTACATGGGAAGTGTCATCTTTAGCTTTTCAGAATCTACAGTGAGGCCCATCCACCAAGGCACAGGGTCAGAATGGTGATCCACAGCACCCACCACTCCTTCTGGTAAACAATTGGCACTTCAGCAAAGTATGTATTATTAAAGCATTATTTTTTTCCCAAAAGAATAACACACATCAAAGGATTGTTTACTTCTTTTTAATTGTATAGATTCACTGTATGAATGAATCTATGATTCTATGAATCTGTGATTCATTTATGATGTGTTTTTACACTGTGGAAAGGCTAAATCAAGCTAACATATGAATACCTCACGTACCTATCATTTTGTGATGAGAACACTTAAAATCTACTCTCTTAGCAATTGTTATTAACAATATTGACCACGTTAGACAATCGATAGCTTGTTTTCCGTCTAAATGTGTAACTGAAATTTTGTGTCCTTGGACCAGTATCTCCTCAGTGTTCCTTTACTAGCAATAAGGTATTTGTTCAAAATACCTTACTTTCAGAATACCTTACAGAGGCCTCTTCAATTCTGTCCTACTAGCCAAGTCAGTATTGAAGAATCTTTCTCTGGTTTAGTGCAAAACCACAGGGTCATTAGCAAGAGAACTTACAGACCTTAATTTGGAATGCATATTCTGTAAGTAAGGGATTTTGAACAAATGCCTTGTTTCTCGTAACCACATTTTACTCTCTGCTTTAATGACTTTTGGGTATTTTATGTCTGGCTTATTTTACTCACCGGAATATCTTCCAGGATCATCCATGCTGTGGCAAATGACAGGATTTTCTTCTTCTTTAAGGCTGAAGAATATTCCATTGGGAACATCCATACTCAATCTACTCTGTAATGAACCTTTCATAGATGCTTATTCTTTAGTGATTGAATAACCTTTTAAAAATGATTGGATCAATTTCCCCAGATATGTTGAGACAGTTTGTAGGAGGCCTAACAACATCAATATCAATGTCTTACTCCTTTATACTAGACTTTAAACAAATAATACTTGTGAAGGTCTAAAAGCTCTATTATTATAAAGAACTTCCTATTCTATGGATTCATTTTTCCCTCCTCTCAAGCTAAAGTGAATGAATGAACAGTCTATTTTTAATATAGCAGTGATACAGGTAGCATTTAATTTCTAAATAACTTGATCAAAACATTTCCTTTTCTTTGCTAGTGTCCCTTATTTGAAACAGAAGTATACAACTAGCTGTATCTAGAACTGCCTTCATTTGTTTTTCAACAAGTTCCTAACTAGGTTCAGCGAACTCTCCTAAGCAATAGAGAAGCTGCACTTGTCCCTTCCCAGGCAACAGGGGCCTTGGCAATCTTGTTCACAACCTCGTGTTCAGTACCAGGCAGTTGCTAAGCCCTCAGTAGATAATTCACTTTTTTTTTTTTTTTTGCTTACTACATAAGATCCTGCTTTAAAAGGGGTTATACAAATAATACGAGGAAGAGAATGAGAGGGAATTTGCTCAGCCTGTATGGAATATACATACAGCTAGCCTCAAGGTCTGGATAATGACTCTTGACATTAAATTTTAAAGACTTCTCTTCAGTTCCATTCTACTAGCCAAGTCAGTATTGAAGAATCTTTCTAAGGTTTAGAGCAAGACCTCAGGCTGATTAGCAAAGGAACTTACAGACCTCAATTTGGAATGCATATTCTGAAAGTAAGGTATTTTGAACAGAGAAATTACATTTGCTGTGGTGTAGGGAAAAATAAGCCTATTTAGAAAAAAATCAGAAAGATATATACACTTGGACATTGATTTCTTCCCAGGAAGATAAGGAATGGGTTAGGAGGCTATTCAACCAAGGCATTTAAAATTTGTATCTTACAATAAAATACGTAGACAATATAACCTAAATAATTTTAACACAACACATAGGAAGTTGAATAAACTTGCACCGTCAAGACTGTCCTTTTTATTAATAAAGTTAGTAATTGTATTGAAAAGACACTTGCACTCGAATGTTTATTGTAGCATAATTCACAATCATCAAAGATGTAGAATCAACCCAAATGTCTATCCATGCACACGTGGATTAATAAAGTGCAGTGTCTGTCCACCATGGAGTACTAATCAGCCATAAAAAAGTGGTGAACTAAGGTCTTTTGTGACAAGTGGGATGGAACTGGAGACCATTCTTCTCAGTGACGTATCAGGAGGGTGGAAAAGCAAATGCCACATGTACTCACTACTAAATTGGAATTAATCAATCAACACTTAAGTGTTCACATGGTAGCAAAAAATCTATGGAAACCAAGCAGGCATGTGGGGATTTAATCCACACCTAGCAGCATGCTGTCTTCATGATAGAACACTCATGACTTCAACTCAAACTGGACACCAGGCGTCCTCAAACTATGGCCCACGGGCCACATGCGGCCAGTCATGGACATTTATCTGGCCCACCAAGTGTTTTTGCTGTGGAGGACATTTATCTGGCCCACTGAGTGTTTTTGCCGCCCTGCCAGTCCTCCTTAGCAGCTAAGTCGTCCTGGGGCCCACAGTCTGGCCCTCCAACGGTCTGAGGGACAGTGAACTGGCCCCCTGTTTAAAAAGTTTGAGGACCCCTGCTAGACAGAAGTAACCCATGTAACCAAAACATCTGTATACCTGCAATATTCTGAAATTTTTAAACATTGCAACTTTAGTGTTGAAGGTTGATCATTAATGTCTTAAATGCTTTACCTAAGAAGCGGACTACAGCCAGGTAAGAGAGAAACCTTTATGCATTGAAGTTTCAGGCATGGGATAAAGTCATGAAAAAGTAAATTATAAAAATACCAAAATTATCCACTTGATTTTAATTTGAATTAAAAGTTCTACTAAAATAGGTAAGCATGCAGGTTAAGCAAGGAAATAGAAGATATCTAAGGACATATTTTCAAAGGAAATATAGTACAAAGTACATTCTGGTACCTTTCCCTGTTAATGAATAATAATTATCAAGCTGTTCTAAGCTTAATCTTACAGTTATACCAAGATTAGATTGTTCCTTTTCAACCCAATCCAATTCTCAAAGGTCTTCCTCCAAAATGTACATGAGTCTATCTTAATGTATGATATTTGTAGCTACAAAATTTCCCAATTCTTCAAGGGATTATTTCTTAAAATAGTGGCTTATTTTAGGAATTAATCTAAAGGGATGTTAAGTGTTTAGCATAAATGTATTTAGGTGAAATCACTATATGTAAAGTTATTTTTGGAGTCCTCTACCTCTCCAGAGTTCCAAAGTTAAGAATTTGGATCCAGGTTAGTAATAAAATATAAACTTCCCTGTGTGACATTACCTCTAGTTTTAGGTTAAGCTCCTGCTGTGCCATCATGCCTTTGTAGTTTGATAGCAGAGGAGGTTCAAGGGGATATGGGTGCAATTCTGAACCTTCAATATTATAAATATCTTTTCATAAGAGAGCAAATGTAATTCTCAATTTTCCATTCTCTACCCTTCCCTCCAAGAAATCAATCCTGGAAAAAACTAATATAAAAATTTAAAAAAAATAGAGAAACCAACAACACAAGGATCCTGTGACATATATTGGTAACAAATAAAGTGATTCAATTTTTTTTTTTTTGTATCTAAAACTTCCCCCCATTAAAGCAAACATGCCTCTGGGGAAACCTACTTTACTTGGATCCATTTATATAATTTCTTGTATTGCTTCAAAGTCTCCCCACATTGCTCGGTTTCAACAGCAGTACACCATCATCTCACATCTGTTGCTACCATAAAATATTCCTTTTTTTTTGCTATTTCTTTTCACATATTATTAGATAGCAGTTATTTTTCAATTAAAACTTACTATGGGTTCTGCGGTTGAACAAAAAAAGTAAAAGTATTTCTTAGCTGGAAAAAAAAAAAATCTCAACTTACTAAATTCTAAGTAAATAAAGAAAATATCCTGGTTGCCCAACCTCATGGGATGGCTAGACCAGCATTTTAAGGTCTCTGCCCCTGTGTAAGGAGGCCACTGGTTTCCACCGCCTCCAAATATCCCCAAATTCGAATGCATGATGAAGTAAGGAAATGTAATTTGAGTAGAAATACACTCACCTGACACCTATTTTTCAAATATATTTTTGTTTGTATATTGCTGCTTAGTATTTTATGGCACAGAGTCTGGTCAGCATGGAGAAGCTAATTTACTGTTAGTTTTTTTTGGCTTAAATCCTCTATTCATTATGTCAGTGCAAACCCTTTTTTTTTTTTTTTTCCTTACAGCCCTCCAGGGTTTGATGAAAAATAGATTTCCAAACACGCCAAACCTGCCAAACAGGAATGAAAGCTTCCAGTGGAAGCATCGTGTTCCCTTGAAATAGAAAGTGTTTTAGCTCCTGTGAGCGTATTCAACTGGTGAAAAGAGGTGAGGTCAGGTTTCATTTCAGGACCATGTCTGCTTCAGGTAAGAGATTAAAACAAATAAACTTCCTATAGTCAACTAAATACATAGGAGGGTATTTAAATTTAAATGTATCATTGAAGCAACGTACTCTTTAATTATATTGGGATACTTAAAGGGAAGATAAATTTAAAAGCTAAGTTTGTGCCATATTTTGAAACAGAGATCTGGCTTGTAAATATCCTCCAGAGTCTACCACCAGAAGATAGAGTTTTCAAAAAAACTGATTACTCTTTCTTTCTTCTCCCTTCTTCCCTCTCTCTTTCTGTGTCTCCCACCACCCAGTCTCTTGCCAGCTGCCCCAAAGATCGCGTTGGTGTGATTTAGTCAGAGACCTAAGCCAACTGACATCAAGTCTGCTGGTAGATTTTCCTGGGTGTCTCTGCTTTTCAGTGTCTTGAAGCAAGTGCCACTAGTTTATAGACTGTGTCCCCACAATGACTCCAGAAAGAAATGTCTGTTACCCGGATGGTGGATGTTCTTAACATATGGGCTGGAAACCAGCAGCAGCTCCTGAGAGAGGGAAGCGGCTTTTCTGTTTCTGTTTTGTCGCTCTGTGCTGGGTTCCTTCTCCGTCCTGTCTGCACTTTATTGGCAGCTCGTTGAAGGCCAGTGCGAACCCAGAGTCTGTCCCAGTTGTCTTCTTAACATTCTTACCTGGTGAGCAATTGTATTTCTTGGGCTTGGAAGTAGAGATAAGATGCAGCTCCACTTTAAAACTCACCCTAATACGTAACTCATGTACAGGGTTCATTTTTTTAAATGTAGTACCTAAGGTAATATTGTAGGTAACCGATTCAGAGAGCAAACTTAAAGAAGATCTGCCACCCCTGTTAATTATGTCATGAAGAGCTTGGATGTGAATCAAGCTTTTCAGATTCCAGCCCGAGGGAGGGCTCTTTCCATTGGTGTCTGTCTGCCATTTGGGCCAGGTGGAAAGCACGTTTGTGAACAAAGCACCAGAAAACAGTTATCATGATTAAGCTGGAGGAAAAACAAGATAGCTTTATCTCCCTCCTGTAGAAAAGGTTCATATTAAGGAGGTGACTCTTCCGTCTTCACTGATTCATTGAATAAACACTATCGTGGGTTGCCATTGCAAGCCCGAGGTGATGATTTCACTTTTTCTTCTGCCAGAAGAATGAGCTGCAATCATTTTGGTGTTAAGGAAATCCTTTCCAAGTAAGCAAAAGCTGTTGACTTCTCTTAGATCTTAGGAGGAAAGGGGAAAAAAATTTCCTATTTAGAGAAGTACTGCACTGTATTTCTAACTAAATTACTACTATTTTTCCAAATTAATGATATGATGAAATGGCGTAGAGATAATCACAGCAGAAATAAATGGTTCAATTATTTTTGCATAAAGCCATTTTAACTGTTACCAGCTTTTAGCAATGGGCCTTTGATGACACAACTTGTGCTCCCTTAAGTTATTATTTATTTTTCTGTTTGCTGGAGTAGTTTTAAAAGTTATTTTTAGCTACAAAATAAGAGCTACGTGTATCTTTGAACTTCTTGCCCAAAAATGGGTTCTTTGACAGCTTTCTTTCTAAATTTTTCCAATTGTATTATGTCTTTTGCTTTGTGAATTATTTAGAAATTTTTCTAAAGTTATAAACATATGAGTTCTTCTGTAGTTTTCATCTTTTGACTAATTTTTAACTACATTGGAGATAGACAGAATCTTTTGTATAAGACTTACCTTGAATTGTGTTCAAATCACTGAATATGTGGTCAGTTTTCACAAGTGGTGCTTGTTCTTGAAAAGCAGGTGTGATTTCCAACTATCAGTTGTAGTATTATATAATGTACTGGTTACATCAATCTTCTTAATTGTATTTTTCAAATCTTCTATATAGCTAAGGATATTTTTTCTGACTGATATATAATGTGAGATTACTATTAAAGCCTTTCATTATGAGAGTGAATTTGTCAGTTTTTCCTCATAATGCTAAAAAATATATCGCTGTGTCAATTTTGAAAGAATCATTTTAAGTACTTATCTGAGATACCTACCTGGAGAATTAAACTTTTACCTCTCTGAAGTTCTCCTCCTCACCTCCATATAAAAAATATTTTTTTCTTATCTACAGGTCTGTTTTTTCTGTTTTTAATATAACTACACCAGCTTGTCATTTCTGATATTGTACTAATTTCCTGTTTTCTGATAATTTTTTTGTCCTTTTAATTTTAAGCAAACCTTATTCTTTTAATTCGGATGTATCTATATAAACCTTAGATAGCTTTTTTTTTTGAGACAAGAGTCTCAAGCTGTTGCCCTGGGTAGAGTGCTATGGTGTCATAACTCACAGCAACCTCAATCTTGGGATTAAGCGATTCTCTTGCCTCACTCTCCCACGTAGCTGGGACTACAGGTACCTGCCACAATGCCTGGCTGTTTTTTGGTTGTAGTTGTCATTGTTTGGCAGGCCCGGGCTGGATTTGAACCTGCCAGCTCCTGGGTGGCTGGTGCCCTAGCCGCTGAGCTATAAGCACCGAGATTATTATTTTTTTAATTTTTATTTTTTGTGAGACATTCTTACTTTGTCACCCTCAGTAGAGTGTTGTGACATCATAGCTCACAGCAACCTCAACTCTTCGGCTCAACTCTTGCCTCATCCTCCCAAGTAGTTGGGACTATAGGCATCTGCCACAAGGCCCCGCTATTTTTAGAGATGAGGTCTGGCTCTAGCTCAGGCTGGTCTCCAGCTTGAGTTCAGGATTGCTAGGATGACAATGAGCCACTGTGCCCCGCCTATAGCTTTTGTTTTTAACATAATGTAACTATCTACAGATTTTATATTTTATGTGTTTCTGATACACACGTTTTCATTTCCCCATCTCAAAGAAACATTTAAAACATTTATATTTGTACTTTTTTCAGCTGATGACAGGACAAGGCCTTCGTTTGTCTTCAGCTGATTGAAGTAAGTGTCTTTTTCTCACTAGAATCTCTTGTTACTTACTGACTTCTTCTAACTTAACTGAGTTTTTATTTTATTTTATTGTCTCATCCTCTTTCTACTTGTAGAGAAATACATCTTTTATTATTTTAATATACCTTTATTATCTAAAAAATCTAAAGCTATATATATCTACCCTTCCCCTTGGACCATATAAGTAGTTTTTAAAACATTGATCACCCAACTACAAAGCTGTACAGTCTTATGGCCTAGTATTTAGTTATATCTAATTTATTTTGCTCTCCAAATTAGACATGGTTATTATTGTTTATGTAGACGATGTTAGTTTAGAATTACCCACGTATTTACTATAACCCTTACTCACCATTCAGTCTAGTATTCCCAGACCTTCCCTGGAATCATTTTCCCTCTGCTCTAAGTACGTTCCTTAAAACTTTCCATTAGTGATAATATTTTAGAGGGAAACATGTTATGAGAGTGTTTTGATTTCGTTCTGCTTCTTGAAAGACAGTTTTGCTGAGTATCGGCTTACATTCTTCATCTGATTTTTTCCCCCCAATCATCTTAGTTTTCTCCTTCCTTGTGACAGGTTTTGCTTAGGTCCCATTCTGATCATTTTCTCATTACTGTGCATCTCGGAAGAGGACTTGTATTTTTTGAGTCAGCTACTTTTAAAAGAACTGTATATGGGGGGAAAAATCAGGGAAATGAGTTGTGTGAGTAGGCGGCCAGGATTCAGAGCTGTTGTTTCTGACCACTCTCCTACCCTCCTTCTGAGTGAACTCACTCTGGTAAGGAAAGACGTCTGCCCGGCTCACAGTGACAGCCGGAGTGTCACATGCGGGTAGACCATGACAAGGCATCTGTGTCTTCAGCTGATTGCAGTCAGCATCACCACCTTTATCTCCTCTGTCTTGCCAGAGCCATAGCTTTCTCTAAGACTCGCAGGGGTCCTCAAACTTTTTAAACAGGGGGCCAGTTCACTGTCCCTCAGACCGCTGGAGGACCAGACTGCAGGCCCCAGAAGGAGTCGGCTGCTAAGCAGGACAGGCAGCAGCAGCATAAACACCCAGCAGGCTGGATGAATGTCCTTGGTGGGCCACATGTGGCCTGCAGCCCGTAGTTTGAGGATGCCTGTTAAGAGCGTGCACAGAGCACCTGAAGAATTGCACACACAGAAACTCTTTCCCTGCATGATTTTGAGAATTATCTTCCTAGGGTGTTCATGATGACATTCTCGTCTTATAGTATTGAAATAATTTATAAGCATCAGCTTAGTAATTTTATTGTTGTGTGTGTTTCCATCTTTTCGTTTATCTGTATTCATGATTTGTGTATTCAATGTCCAACGAGAATAGGCTTCTCCAGAAAAAAAGAGCGGAATTTTTCTTTTTAATCTGTACTCTAGCCCTTGGGCTCTGGTTGAATCCCCTCCTCGGATATGTCCTGACTGTTTTCTTGTTTCTAATCAGCTTTAAATTTATCCAAGTCTATAGAACTAAAATGGAATCATCTGATACACGCACACTTAGCTCAAGACTATCTGAATACATTGACACATACGCATGACACACACATACACATATCCTGAGTAAAAACTGCTACCAGAAGGGTTTTAGTCTTTATATCAAACTTATGGTGATTTTATAAATGAATACTGTACCTTTTTAGTTATAATCCATAGCTATTTATCATTCCTAACTACTAATTTATAGCTCATTTTCACTGGGTCAAAGTTTCAGAAATTGCAAAAGGGGGAAAAAAATGACTTTTTCTAACACACATATAATATTCAAAAGTATGTAGTTAATATCTTTATCATCTTCAAGACTTTCAGCCTGATAGAAGAAAGACCGTGACTGTGATATCCCTAGTCAAGCATCTGCAGGGTCTAGTCCAGTGACTAAAGCAGAGTAAGTGTTCAGCACATTTCCATCCTATGAATAAGAGGACACAAACTTTTATTTCTGAAGAGTGGTACTCAAACTGCACAAGTCTAATTTTTTTCCTGATTTTTGAAACAGAGAAGAACAGGGTTGAGACAACATTTCTCTGATTTATATTAATTTCCTCTTTCATAAATTGTTCATATATTTAACCTTTATGGTGGTAAAATGAACCACTGCAGCAAATTGTTCTTTCCTTATTTATATTACTTTTCATTAGTTTGTATATATTTCTGATGACTTTGGTAACCAGTCAATATTTAAAATGATTATTCAACTTCTACTTAAGAATTACCAAACAGTTTTCTATAGCCAGATGTAACAGTGAATAATGCACGTACTATTTCTTAAAATTATAAAATATAAGTAGTGTCTAAAGGTTAAAAACACCTACCTGATAAATGTTTTGAACATACAGTGTGTGGTTTGCTGATCTACTGGGCAGTACAATACCATATAATCAGTTTTTCATCCCATGCTTTAAGTTTATATGAGAGTGTCACTAACCATCAACCATTTCTCACAATGTTAGTTTGCTAAAATACTATGTCATAAACCACAGGCAGCAAGAGTGGATTGTTGAGATGATCTTTTAAAATAAAGTAATTTTTATAATGATGAATTAATCTCAACTCTTCCACTTCTTACATAGAAACTTTGCAAGATGTTTATATCTTAGTATCTCAGTTTCCAATAATTAAGAATATTAAAAATAAGCCTACCCATAAGACTGTAGTGAGGATTCAGTTTTGTATGAAGATTAAATAAATTAAAAACATGAACTATTGGGCAGCGCCTGTGGCTCAAAGGAGTAGGGCGCCAGCTCCATATGCCAGAGGTGATGCTTTCAAACCCAGTCCCAGCCAAAAACTGCAAAACACAAACAAGCAACCCCCCCAAACTATTTAGAATAATAGCTGACACATTCTGAGGAGCATTCAGTAAGTATTAATGGTTATAATTATTAAATTATATTTTCTTCTTACTTAGAATTTTCCAGATTATATTCTGAGGAATAATCTTTCCTATAACATTAGTAACTGTCGCTGGAAGAGGTGTGGCCATGCCCAGATTTTCATTGTCCTAGTAACAAGACAGGAGCGTGGTCCAGTCTAGACTAACTTTCGTGTTGTATTATCGCTCTGCCTACAGCTAACACCTGGGATTTATCCAAGAAATATGCATATGATCCAAACCGGTAAGATTCTTTACCCAAATTTTTAAAATGGCATGATTTGTTAAGGTATGAGGGTGTGTTTTCTAGAAGCCCCTCCCTGTGTCCCCCATCTTCAGAGGAAAAGCCCATTTTGCTGTAGAAAATAAAAGAGGCAAATTATTAAGAGAGGACAAGATTTCAAGGGGAGAAAGAGGCTGGCTCTGTGACTGTGTTCCTGTCCCCGGTTCATAACACATTCCCTGTGTATTGACTTCTGCCCCTTGTGACCACAGTCTTGAGGAAAACCAAAGCACTCAAAAGCGCTTCTGAAAGTATTCTGAGTACAGTCATTTTTTTAAAATTATTAAATGATAACTCTGTACATTAATGCAGTTCTGGGGTATAGTGTGGTGTTTTCATATACAATTTGAAATATTTTCATCAAACTGGTTAAATAGCCTTCATGTCATTTTCTTAGTTATTGCATTAAGACAATCATAGTCCACTTTTAGAAAGATTCACTTGTATCCTTGTAAGATAAACCATAGAAGTGATCCCTCCAAGCACCCCCCTCTAACCTATTCCCTCCTCCCTCCCCCTCCCTGTAAACTTAGGCTGTTATTAGGTTATAGATTTCATATGAAAGCTATAAGTTAATTTCATAATAGGGCTGTGAACATTGGATACTTTTTCTTCCATTCTTGTGATACTTTGCTAAGAAGAACACTTTCCAGCTCCATCCATGTGAACATGAAGGACATAAAGTCTCCATCTTTCTTTATGGCTGCATAGTATTCCATGGTGTACATATACCACAGTTTGTTGATCCATTTGTGGATCAATGGGCACTAGGGCTTCTTCCATGACCTTGCAATTATGAATTGGGCTGCAATAAACATTCTGATACAAATATTTTTGTTGTAATGTGATTTTTGGTCTTCTGGATATATACCTAATAAAGGAATTGGAAGATCAAATGGCATGTCTATTTTTAATTCTCTAAGTGTTCTCCAGACATCTTTCCAAAAGGGATGTATTGGTTTACATTCCCATCAGCAGTGTAGAAATTTTCCCTTTTCTCCAAATCCATGCCAACATCTCTGGTTTTGGGATTTTGTAATATGGGCTAATCTTACTGGAGTGACGTGATATCTCAAAGTAGTTTTGATTTGCATTTCTCTGATGAATAAGGATGGTGGGCATTTTTTCATATATCTGTAGGCCATGCACAGATCTTCTTTAGAGAAATTTCTCTTCA
>CAUYQV010161772.1:0-26072 GCA_963574575.1 Galagoides demidoff | reverse complement strand
GCTAAGCTATCTTTCAGTTCTGTTTTTGCCCCATGTCAAAGGTCTGTAAACATGGAGGTCACATTGTGATATTGATTCCGTAGTCCCAGGAATACAATAGACAGGTGTCAGATATTTTCTGTTTCATTCATTTTTAATCCTGTGGAGGTTTCAGAGGTAATTCTACAGAAATTGAGACTCTGTAATTTCATGAAATTACAAAGGTTCTGTTTTCAATTACATATTAAATGACTGGTCTGGGAGGCTGAGATTGGTGGAATGCTGATCCCAGGAGGTGGAGACCAGCGTGAGGAAGAGCAAACTCCCATCTCTAATAGCCAGATATTGTGGCAGGCACCTATAGTCCCAGTCTCTACTTAGGAGACTGAGGCCAAAAAATTGCTTGAGCCCAAGACTTTGAGGTTGCGGTGTTCTATGATGCCATGGCTCTCTAGTGAGGGTGAGAAAGTGAGACTCTGTCTCAAAAAGAAAAAAATAAAAAGAAAATTATATATATATACACACACACACATACAGATATAATGACATTTTACATATTTAATTAGCTATTCAATTTTTTATTTATTTAAAAGTCTCTGATAACATGCCTTACATTAACAATTTCTTTTTCCTAGCCTGAACTAAGATTAGATATTTGAGCTTTATATGCACAATTTCCACATGTGTACAATAGTTGAATGCTTCAGTGTTTTCCAAATAGAGTTCTTAACTCAAAATGGCATAAGGGAATCTTAGAACATTGTCCAGCACATGGTAATGTTTTGAATGTTATCTTATGTGTTTTAGTCATTACCAGTTTATGGTCATGTTTGGTTGAGTGTGCAGGTGACTGAGAATGTGCCCTGTGTTTACTTGTTTGAGTTCTTTTCTCCTGGCATGAGAAATATTTACAAGTATAAATTTTATGTGGTTTAGGTATACAGTTTTATGCCTTGATATGTGTATGTATAGATTGTGTAATGATCAACACAATTAACACATCCATCATGTCATATAGTTGTCTGATTTTAGAGGGCAAGAACACTTAAGGTCAATGCTTTTAATGGAGTTGGGAGTGTGACTTCATCTCAAGTGTCCCATATGGTACTGCTAACTACATTCACAGGGGCGTACATTATATCCATCATGTAAATGAACATTCATACTCTTTGAAAAATATCTCCCCATCTTTACCACCTCCCTCTGTTGGCAAACACCATTCTACGCTCTACTTCTATAATCTTTACTTTTTATGTTTCACAAATAGCTTATATTATGCAGTAGTTGTATGTCTATTTTGGATATCAATTATCATAATCTCCACCTGGTTCATCTGTCCATGTGGTCACAAATGGCAGAATTGCCCTTTTTTATGGCCGGACAATATTCCATAATGTGAATAATCTGGTATAAATATATGAGCTGATATTTCTTTGTGTTACTGGTTTCATTTCCTTTGGCTATATACCCAGAAGTGAGATGAGAGAATTGAATGGAACTTCTGGTTTTTGTTGTTGTTCAATATTGGTGCTTCATTTTTTAATATCTGACAGGCACCATTCTCTATAATGGTGGCATCAATTTACATTCCCACTCACATTGTACCAGACTTTCCTTTTCTCCTCCTCTTTGCCGACAAAGAGTTGATAGCAGTCATCATACCTGTGAGGTGAGAGCTCATTGTGGTTTGACTTGCATTTTCCTGATGAATAATGGATGGTCAGCATCTTTTGATAAACCCACACTTTTATGTCTTTGGAGACACCTCCTGAGGTCTTTTGCACACTTTAAGTCAGATTAAACTTTTTGTTCTTGTTGCTTGAGGTCCTCATATTTTGTAAATATTACATTCATCAGATAAATATTTTCCCAATCATTTAGTTGCTATTTTATGTGTTTTTTCTTTCCATTTCTGTATAGATGCTTTTTAGTTTGATATAGTCTTACTTGTTCATGGTTTTGTTGATGGTAATTGTTGGTGTGATACATTAAAAAAATCAGTACCAAAGCTAATGTCAAAGATATCGTTTTGTGTGCTTTCTCACAGAATTTGTATAGTTTCTGGTATTCCACTAAATGTTTTTGTATTTTGACCTTATTTCTGTATACAGTATGAAAGTTCAATTTTATTTTTGTACGCAGTGATACCCTTGTCCTTATTTCCTAGGAGATCTGTTTTCTAACTTAATACCTAATATTTCTCATCCCCTATTTCAAGGGCCCAAATCATTGGGGGTGGGGGGAGGTATCAATTCAGCTGGCTGCTTCCTGCTGAGAGAATCATCTGTCTGGTTTCTGCTGATAGGAATTGAAGGTTTTTACTAGGGGGGCCTCTTGCAGGGAACTTCAGTACATCCCCTCAGTAGATGGGTCTAGTAGTAGATGTGAGGAGGAACTAAGCACTGGGATAGGTAGAGAACATAGAACCATTTGTAGCTTGATGGCTTCTGGATGAATGAAATAAATTTAGTTAAAAAATATTTGTGGATCAGTCCCAATATAAGAATTCCCAGGATGCAAAGTAACAGGGTGATTTAAGGAAATTATTTTAGACCTCCGCCAAGGCCTAGAGGTCTGACCTCATAGGGTGGTGCTGATTCTGTCCTGAACCCTCCGGACTTGTTATCATAGAAGCAGCACTGCTTCTTTAAAAACAAGCAGGTCCCCCCCTTCTGCTTCAGTTAGAAGATTAAGGATCTGCCTGTTATGTAAGTTGACCTTTTGCAGAGAATCTAGGTGTTCCTGTGAGTGTGCAAGGGTATAGCTAGCTTTTATTGGGGCTTGTGCTGCCTCTGCAGCCAAAGACCTTTGAAGGCCCAGGAATGTACCCACTGTCTCTCCTGTGGCTACAGCAGCTGCTGTTCCATACAGGCAATAAGGGGAATTAAGGGAAGTGCCAGTTTGTGGAGGCAGCCTGCACAGAACAGGAAGGGCAGGAGCAGCCCTCTCTCCAGTGAGGGTAGCACACAAGATGCTTGGATGTTGCACACTAGTATATCCCCTGCTCTGAAGGAAGATGGAAAGTGAACTTGACTTTGGCTACTAGGCCAGAAGCTGATTCCCCAGTGGCATAGTGTCCTCTTCCTTGGGATTTTGTGCCATGCCATTCATGTCCTTGGGGTATTAAAGTGGCTCTGATCAGGGATTAGTTAAGGACTGAACAAATGAAGAGCTACTTACATGAAGAAGCCAGAGCAGAATTCCATTTGAACAGTATCAGAGAATTCAAGGGAGTATAGGAGTATGATCTCTAGACGGCTTTGGGAAACTTCAGTGGCCTTTAGATCTAAGTCCCCGTCATCTGAGTTAGGGTCTTTATGAAAAAGGTGAGTTGGCTTTTCTAGGCAGAATTGATCCAAGTGAGGTTTATCCAAGTGATGCAGCACCAGAAATGTTGGGTTGAAGGGAGCCGCCTGTCTCATGAAGTATCAGAGTTCCTGGCAGCTGCCAAGGTCCTGGATTCTTGGAGAGCTTTGGTCAAAAAAAGACCAGATACCCCCAAGTAAGGCAAGGATGGACAAAGTATATTGCGATAGAGAAAGATAGGCTTACAGAGTGAGGAAGTTTACAAAGCAGGGTATGTCCATCACAGACAGCAAATGGGCCTCTATTGGCAGGGTAAGTTGGCAAAGAGGTTCTGAGTATGTGTTTGTCACTACTGGTTCTCATTTGCTAGTATGTGTGATGCTCATTTTTCCATTCTTGTGAGACTTCACTTAGGAGAATGTTCTCCAAAACTACCCACATTGTTACACAAGATATGAAATTGCCACCTTTGGCTGTCGATCTGCATAGTATTTCATGGTATACACAGACCAGAGTTTCTTCATGTAACATGTAATCACGTGTTCGAGGCCTTCTCGGTCAGTTGTGTCCACTCTTAGCAATTGTGCTGCAAATGTCCTTATGGCAAAATAACACTTTTTGGAGGTGGGTGGTAGGTATCTGGTAATGGGAGTAAAGGATTGCCAGATCAAGAGGAAAGCCTACTTTTATTTCTTTGAGGAATCTCAGTGCTTTTTTCCACAGAGGCTGCAGTAATCTCCACTTCCACCAACACTGCTCGAGTGTTCTCAGTACACTTTCCGGCATTTGTTGCTTCGGGAACTTGTGATCTGGGCCATTCTCATGGAGGTTAGCTGATGTCTCAAAGTGGGTTTGATTTGTATTTCTGTGAAGTTTAGGCAGGGTGATCACTTCTTCATCTGTTTGTGGACCATTTGTTTGTCCTCACTAGAAAAGTTTCTTTTCATGTCTCTTGCCCAGTTCTTAATGGGATTGTTTGATATTTTTCTTTCTGATTTGCATACTTTGTACCTTCTCGATAGTCACTCTTTGTTGCATTCGTAGCTCACAAACTTCTCCCATTTTGTAATTTGTCTTTTTGCTTTTTTTGCTTGTGTCCTAGTTATATAGAAACTTTTAACCTTCATCAGGTCCAGTTTATTATATTGCTGCTATTTTCAGTGGGGTCTTCTCCATACATTTTTTCCCCTAGGCTAAGAAAACTCTTCTAGGATTTTTAGTTTCACGTCTTAAATTTAAATGTCTTAGCCATCACAATTCTTCCAGCACCATTTATTAAAAATAGTATAGCATTTCATTCTATTGTAAGTAGGACTGTTTCCTTAACCTTTACTCAGATAGTTTATTGTTAGTGTTTAGAAATGCAAATGTGTTTTGAATGTTGACCTGCAACTTTAGTGAATAGATTCATCATCTCTTAATTTTTTTTTTATTTTATTTTTAATTTTTGAGACAGAGCCTCAAGCTGTCGCCCTGGGTAGAGTGCCATTGCATCACAGCTCCCAGCAACCTCCAACTCCTAGGCTCAAGTGATTCTCCTGCCTTTGCCTCCCATGTAGCTGGGACTATAGGCCCCCACCACAATGCCCAGGCATTTTTTGGTTGCAGCCATCATTGTTGTTGGAATGTTCCAGGCCCGGGCTGGATTCCAACCTGCCAGTTCAGGTGTATATGGCTGGCGCCTTAGCCATGTGAGCCACAGGCACCAAGCTGGAACATTTTTTCTTAATGTTTGATTAAGAGAAAATGATTCTTAATGATTATAAGTAATCATTATAAACTTTTTTAAATGATATTTTTGTTGTATCCTAGAGGTGTTCATTGGTAGTGTTTCTGATTTTGTTTGACTTGAAATACTTTTTGATTTCTCCTTGGATCTCTTTGGCACACTGTTTATTCATTGGCTTTTTTTTCCTTTTTATTATCCACAAATTTTTGAATTCCAAACTTTTCCTTCTATTATTCATTTTCAGTTTTATATGATTGTGATCAGAAAGGAAAACATAATGTAGTTTCGATATTCATAAATTTGAAATGACTTTCTTTGCTCAGTAATAGACACTTTGTGGAAAATATTTAATGGGTTCTTGAGAAGATTAGGTATGATTATAATCTTGATTCTAATGCTGAATATACACATATATAGGACTATGCATATTTATAATGCTGATTGGAATGTTATATACATAATATAAACATGTATTGGTCTATTTGGTCAATATTGTTTTATAGGTGCACTCTTGGTTCTCTGCCTTAGTGATCTATCCATTGTTTTAAGTGGAGTAGTCAAATCCCCTTTTATTATTTTATTTCTCTTTTTTTCCACATGTTTCTGTTAATGTTCACTTCATATATTTAGAAGTTACAGTGTTACCTATATATGTATGTTTAATGTTTTATCTTTTTTTTGTGACAGAGCCTCAAGCTGTTGCCCTGTGTAGAGTGCCATGGCGTCACAGCTCACAGCAACACCCAACTCCTAGGATTAAGTGATTCTCTTGCCTGAGCCTCCCAAGTAGTTGGGACTACAGGTGCCCAGCACAACGCCTGGCTATTTTTTGGTTGTAGTTGTCATTTTTGTTTGGCAGGCCTGGGCTGGATTCGAACCCGCCAGCTCTTGTATATGTGGCTGGTGCCTTAGCTGCTTGAGCTACAGGTGCCAAAACTGTGTTATCTTCTTGAAAAATTTATCTCTTTTTTTATTGAGTAGTGAATAAATTTTACTTTTTGGATAGATTTTTCTTGACTATTTTGTGTCCTATAAGTATAACCACCCATGTACACTTTTTTTAAGACAGAGTCTCACTATGTCACCCTGGGTAGAGTGCCATGGCATCACAGCTTACATCAGCCTCAAACTCTTGGGCTTAAATGATTCTCTTGCCTGAGATCCCCAGGTGGCTGGGACTGTAAGTGTCTGAGATATTTTTTGGCATTGTTGTTTGGCAGGCCTGGGCTGCGTTCAAACCCTCCAGTTCTGGTGTGTGTGGCTGGTGCTTTAGCGGTTGAGGTATGGGAGCTGAGCCTGTGTACATTTTTGTTTAAAATTGGCATGGAGTATTATCTTCCATCCTTTCACTTTTAGCCTGTTGGCCCTAAAGTTCCTTCTAACCATGTCTGGTTTAGAAAAGATTGAGCCATCCGAGAAACTAGCAATGCAAATTTTTGCCTCATTTGTATCACCTTTAGTTTTAGATGAAGTAAATTTCTTGCCTTTCACTTAAGTAGTAAGCAAGGTCTATTCCAGTGTAACTGAGGAGAAGGTGGAATTTGGCTACGCTATTTGTTTCTTTTGCTCTCTCTTTTGTATCTGAATTTAGTTTTGCTGTTTGAGTCAGCCATTTACTGTCCCACTAATTAGGATTTTATTTCAAGGAGATTTTTTCCCCCTACAGTACAAATTTTAGAAAATCTTTAGAAAAGGGCTGGGCGAATGTCTTAATGCTAGGAAGCAGCAACTTTGGGATAGAATTTAATTGAATGCGTTAAAAATTGTATTGTTAAAGAGCTAGAAATAATTGATGTGTGAAATATGATAATAACCTTCTAATGCCAAGTACAAGTAATACATAAAAGCATGTGAGGCTAGGCGCCTGTGGCTCAAGTGGCTAAGGTGCCAGCCACATACACCTAAGGTGGCAGGTTCGAATCCAGCCCGGGCCCGCCAAATAACAATGATGGCTGCAACCAAAAAATAGCCGGACATTGTGGCGGGCACCTGTAGTCCCAGCTACTTGGGAGGCTAAGGCAGGAGACTCGCTTGAGCCCAGGAGTTGGAGGTTGCTGTGAGCTGTGATGCCATGGCACTCTACCTAGGGGGATAGCTTGAGGCTCTGCCTCAAAAAAAAAAGCATGTGAAAATGTGATCAATTGTGATGTTACTTGTTCAAAATAGTGTTGAAGTTGAAAACAAAATGGTACTTTATAGTCTTTATCACCCCCCTTTATACGTGTTGAATATATTCTTTGTTTATTTTGAGACAGAGTCTGACTATTTTACCCTCAGTAGGGTGCGGTGACATCACAGCTCATAGCAACCTCCAACTCTTGGGCTTAAGTGATTCTCTTGCCTCAGCCTCCCAAGTAGCTGGGAACACAGGTGCCCGCCACAATGCCCAGCTATTTTTTTCATTGTTGCTGTCATTGTTCTTTGGCAGCGTAGCTGACTCCCGTGTATGTGGCTGGAGCCCTTAGCCACTGAGCTACAAGCACTGAACCAGTGTTGAATATATCCTTGTTTATTTTATTTTTTGCAGTTTTTGGCCAGGCCTGCCAAACAACAATGACAGCTGCAACCGAAAAATAGCCGGGCATTGTGGCGAGCACCTGTAGTCCCAGCTTGGCAGACAGAGGCAGGAGAATGGCTTGAGCCCAGGAGTTGGAGGTTGCTGTGAGCTGTGGTACCACAGCACTCTACCCAGGGTAACAGCTTGAGGCTGTGTCTCAAAAAAAAAAAAGAAAAGGCCAGAGGATCACCTGAGCCCAAGAGTTCAGGTTCCTGTAAGCTATGATGATGCCATGGCATTGTACTGTGGATGGCAGCTTGAGACTCTGTCTCCAAAACAAACAAAAAAGAACTGTACTTATATTCAAAAATGAAAGTTCAGCTTGGTGCCTGTAGCACAGTGTTTATGGCACCAGCCACATACCCCGAGACCGGCGGGTTCGAAAATGGCCCAGGCCAACAATGACAACTGCAACAATAAAATAGCTGTGCGTTGTGGCAAGCGCCTGTAGTCCCAGGTACTTGGGAGGTTGAGGCAGGAGAATCACTTAAGCCCAAGAGTTTGAGGTTGATGTGAGCTGTGACACCACAGCACTTTACCAAGGGTGACATAGTGAGACTCTGTTAAAAACAAAAACAAAACAACCCTTATATTTAAAAATGGAAGTTTGTCTGGCTTATAATTCTGGAGGCGGAGCAGGGCAAAATGCTGGTACTGGCATCTTCTTCTGCAAGATAACATGAAGGAAGACCACAGAACATAGAGGGAAAATAGGTGTACAATAGGTGGGGTGGCTTTTTTTTAAATAAGGGAGCTATGTTCGTGATAACTAGCACACTCATACAATGAAAAATAAAACCCAGGCTGTGCTCAGTGGCTCATGCCTGTAATCCTAGCACTTTGGGAGGCTGATGCAGGTGGTTTGTCTGAACTCATGGGTTTGAGACCAGTCTGAGCAAGAGCGATACCATGTCTCTAAATAAAAAGAATAGTTGGGGGCAATGCCTGTGGCTCAGTGGGAAAGGTGAAAGCCCCGTATACCAAGGTGGTGGGTTCAAGGCCAGGCCCAGCCAAACTGCAACAACAAAAAAATTAGCCGGGTATTGTGGCAGGCGTCTGTAGTCCTAGCTACTCAGGAGGCTGAGGGGAGAGAGTCAATGGAGTCGAAGAGTTTGAGTTTGCTGTGATCTATGACAAAGCGGCACTCAACCAAGGGTGACAAACTGAAACTCTGTTACAAAAAAAGAAAAACAAAAGTTAACACCCTAATGCATTCATTTTGCCTTCATGGCCTTATCAGGTTTTAAAGGTCCTGTTCTTAATTCTATCCTATGGCATTTGAATTTACCATGAACAATAGAGGACACAGGCTATGGTAGTGTGTTTTCATTGTGTACTTTATTCTCTTTATAGGTGATTATGGATAGGTAGGGACTTAGTAATGTCTTAAAAATTTTGTATTTTTCTTTCTTTCTTTTTTTTTTTGAGACAGAGCCTTAAGCTGTACCTCTGGGTAGAGTGCCGTGGCATCACAGCTCATAGCAACCCCCAACTCCTGGGCTCAAGCAAGTCTCGTGCCCCAACCTCCCAAGTAACTGGGACCATAGGTGCCCACCACAACACCCAGCTCTTTTTTTGGTTATAGGCGTCATTATTGTTTGGCAGGCCCAGGCTGGATTTGAACCTGCCACCTTTGACCCACAGGTGCTGAGCCATTATTTGTAGGATTTCTAATGTCTCCATATGACAGTACCACTGGTTTGAATCCTCTAGCATTGTAATAGTGTTTTGAAATCAGAATGTTTGGGACCTCTAAGTTTGCTTTTTTATTCCAATATTGTATATTTTGATTCTTTGAGTTTTCATGAGAATTTTATAATATTTTAACACTTATGCAGATTTTCCACTGATATTTTTATACAGATTTTATAAAGTCTGTAGATGATTTTTCTTAACATTGATGACATATTCCTTGTTTACTTCTTGAACAAGAATGTTTTCAAAAAAAATTTTGTGTAATTTTCACATAGTTTTGGGTGTATTATTCTTTGTTTTGTTTTTATTTCTAGTTTAATTCTATTGTAGTTTAATACATTATGTTATTTTATTTTACGTTGTGTTATTTTTATTTGGTTAAATTTGTTGAGACTTGTTTTGTGGCTTAACTGCTCATCTCTGTGGTGTAATGTGCTATCTGTACTTAAGAATATTATGGGCTCGGTGCCTGTGGCTCAAGTAGCTAAGGCGCCAGCCACATACATCTAAGGTGGCAGGTTCGAATCCAGCCTGGGCCTGCCAAACAACAATGACAGCTGCAACCAAAAAATAGCCATGCATTGTGGTGGGTGCCTATGGTCCCAGCTACTTGGGAGGCTGAGACAGGAGACTCACTTGAGTCCAGGAGTTGGGAGTTGCTGTGAGCTTTGATGCCACAGCACTCTACCCAGGGGGATAGCTTGAGGCTCTGTCTCAAAAAAAAAAAAAAGATATCAGGAGCCCTTTTTCCTGACATAGGGCCCCATGAATGTGTACTGTGGCAAAGGCATACCTGCTATCAGTATAGATGTTGACTGTCTTTTTCTTCCTCCACTGCAAGGTTTGGGTTACAGCAGTCAGCTCTGCCCACTGAGCAGAAGTTCCATGACCCAGAGATTGGGCCAATATATCTTAATCTAAAGTCACTACTGCTATTCTAGCATATCTCACTAGCTGCTTTCATTGTTGTCAAGGTCCACTACTCCTGCTTCTGACCATGGCTCATCCTGGAGGTCTGGTTGGAGGCTCTTTAGGGCCTCCAGGATATTGGGGAAGAAATGCATGGCTCCTCCAGGTTATCATCAGGGGTGGCAGGGTTGAGTGCATATGTCTTCAAGAATTTTATCCAGGAAGGGTCCAATAAGAGGACCACATATTGGGTTATTCTAGTATTTGACAGTCACCTATCTAGGGGGCTTTAGAGCAGGGCCTCTACAGAATGGGGGGGCTATAATTTGGAGTTCCTACCCCAGTGTCAATTTTGAAGCCTCTCACACTAAGAGGGCAGTTGCAGCTACTGCCCTTAGGCAGTTTGGCCATCCAGCAGCAAGTGGATCTAATTTCTTGGATATGTAGGCTACAGGCCTTTTCCATGGCTCCAGTTTTTGGTTCAGGACCCCCTTTGCAGTTCCCTGAGTTTCTTCCAGGTGTAGTTGGAAAGGCTTTTGGAGATTAGGGAGCGCAAAGTCAGGGGCACTTACTAAGACTTGTTTCAAATGTTCAAAATCCTTGGCTTCCTCCTCTGCCCAGCATAGCTCACTGTCTTTTTCCTTAGTGGTGGCTTATATAGGTTTCTCAAATTCTGCAGAACTGGAAATCCACAATAGGTAGTAGCCTACTGACCCCAAGAATTCTCTGACATGCTGCTTGGTCTTAGGTTGGGGAATCTGTAGGATTCTTCAAATTCTGGTTTGGGATAGTGCCTGCCTTTCTTCCCTTAATTCATACTCCAGGTATGTAGCTGTTTGAGAGCATAGCTGTGCCTTTTTGGCTGAGACTCGGTAATCCAGTGTATAGAGAGTCATTAATAAGTCATGGGTGGCACTCTGGCTTACTGCGAGGACTTTGGCTGCCAGCAACAGGTCATCCACACACTGGAGGAGAGTTACTACTGTATGCCAGCCCTGGAAGTCAAGGAAGTCTTGGCTGAAGGCTTCATGGAACAGAGTAGGTAAATTTTTGAATCTTTGGGGGAGCCTAGTCCATGTTAACTGCCCCATGAAGTTTCCCTCTGGGTCCACCCATTCAAAAGAAAATATGGGTTGACTCACCACAGCCATCAGTAAAAAGAAGGCATCCTTTAAATTCAAAACCATGTAGTATTGGTGGTCTAGAGGAAGCAGGCTCAGGAGGGTATACGGGTTGGGCACAGGGGAGTGGATGGTTTCCACCCCCTTATTTACTTCCCATAAATCCTGGACAGGTCTGAAGTCATTGGTTCCCAGTTTCTGGATGGGCTGCAAGGACTTATTGCAGGCTGACTGACTGGCAGGGGCTCAGAATCCCAGCATCTTTCAACCTTCTGATGTGAACTGCAATGCCCTTCCTTCCCTTTAAAGAGATTGGATATTGTTTAACTCTTACCAGTTAGGCAGAGCTGAGGAGCTGAACCACAATGGGAGGGTGGTGGTCAGACAGTGCTAGGGGATTATTTTCTGCCCAGATTCCAGGAATTTCTTTGTATAGCTGAGTCCGGAGAGCATGTCCTATAGGAGAGATCTTTCCACCCAGGACGTGGTAGCCTTCTGACAGGGCAAGTCAGAAGAATCAAGGATGGACCTTGCAGAGGAGGAGTGGTAGTTAATTTTGCCTCCCTGTCTCCAAAATAAATTGTGGCTTGTAGTTTTTGGAGTAAGTCTTTCCCCATCAAGGGGTATGAACATTCTGGCCTCACCAGGAAAGTGGGTGACAGTTCCTTTTCCTAAATTAGTTATTCTAGTCATGGTCCACAGGTATGATTCAGTCTGTAATTTCCAATTATACAAATCACTGGTAGAAAAAGGAACATACACCATAATGGATGGATGTCTCCCCCTAAGGTAGGATGTGTGACCTGGCATAAGGGTAACACTGGGGCTGGGATTGAAGTAGTGTACACGGGGGGATCTGACTTGGGATGGGAAAACTGGTAAGGATGTCCTCTACGAGTATGCAGAGGACTATGCATTTGGCTTGAGTCAGGAAAAGGGGTATCCTCTGCTGGGGGGACTTTGGGATAGAGGGGTGGAGGAGGAAGAGGCTCTGCTATAAAATCTATAGCATCTAGCTTTTCTGTGGGTTCAGGGAATACCAGCTTAGCCAGTTCCTTTGCTCCTCATACATTCCCCCCACCCTCCTGGCCTTACCCCTCTCGCCTTCTCCCACCTCTTGACCCTTTTCCCATGGGGTTTGTGTGAGGAGAATATTTCCAGCCTTTGATCCTTTTGTATAGGCATTAACATAGGATGGGCTTTCTGTAATTATATGGATCCAGACTTGAATATTGTATACCCTCTCCCTCTCCCCTCTACTGATTGTGTTTTCCTGAAGTAGGAAGCCATTTTAGCAAGAATTAAGGGGAAGAAGGGGGTGAACCAAGAAATAGAGACGGGAAAGAGGTGGGTGAGAGTGACAGGATTTTATGCCATTTCACCATGATGTGTGTAGGACACA
Source organism: Galagoides demidoff (assembly GCA_963574575.1). Taxonomy (NCBI): domain Eukaryota; kingdom Metazoa; phylum Chordata; class Mammalia; order Primates; family Galagidae; genus Galagoides; species Galagoides demidoff. The sequence continues at coordinate 13,374 of CAUYQV010161772.1, read as the reverse complement.
CCATAAGTCAAATAAAAATAATTATGCCCAGAGGATATCTCTTTGCAAGTTATATCAGACAAAAAGATGTCTCCTACATAAAATAAGAAAAGTCTCAAAACATAGAGTCTCATGGCAGAAGGACATAGGAGGTAAAGTGAAGGGTCTCACACTGATCTAAGATGGGACAATTATCTCAACAATATGTACAGACTATAGTGTATGAAATCATATCAAATACACAAAAGACAATCTTTGGAAAAATATGCTTGCAGAGGGGCAAGATGGCCAACTGGAGCTAGCCTCCAACAGAAGCTTACTTTAATTGGGTAAGAAAGTACCCAATTAAACTAAGACTGGGAGCTGAGCCAAGAGAGAAGAGTGATATCTGCAGGTCACCTCTGCTGAGGCAAGCTGCGACTCCAAGAAAGCAAACTTCAGCTAAGATTTCACAAGAGTCACTGATCCACTAGGATCAGACAAGAAACAGCTGAACAACACTGAGCCTAACCTAACCCCACCACACCAAGCAGGTTTCCTCAGCCTCAGACTGTAATTCTATGTTGATCCTTTGTAAAGTTATAGGGAAAAAGCTGCAGCCATCAGTCCCAGTTCCTTGACAAAGGGCTGGTTAACCACAACCCCAGGAACTCCCACTCCTATTTCACCTTACCTGCCCATCTAGCCAATGGTGAAAAATAATCATGGGGTGGAATCAGTGGAAAAATTCTGGCAACATGAATAATCAGAGTAGATAAACTCCCCCCAAGGCACTATATGGCAGATACAGCACAAGATCCCATTCATAAACAGATGTCTGAGATGTCAGAAATTGAGTTCAGAACGTGGATAGCAAATAAGATCAACAGAATGGAGGAAAGGAGTGAACTAGAATTTCAAGGAATTATTCAACAGATGTCTCAAGAATTCAATGATTTCAAAGACAAAATCACCAAAGATTTTGACATATTGAGGCAAGAACTTGCAGCCCTCAAAGCTCTGAGAAATACAGTAGAATCCCTTAGTAACAGAATGGAACATGCAGAAGAAAGGATCTCTGACCTTGAAGACAAAGCTTTTGAATGCTCCCAAACACTCAACGGGGAAAGAAAGTAGAGAATAAAAACAGATCATTCTCTCAGAGAGCTCTGGAGTAATTCAAAAAGATCTAATGTTCACCTTATAGGAGTACCTGAAGGTGATGAGGTTGCTGTGATGGATACAGAAGGTTTACTTCATGAAATAATCAAAGAGAGTTTTCCAGACATGCCAAAAGATTCCAAAATCCAGATAGCAGACAGTTTCAGAACACTGGCATGACTCAACCCAAATAAAAACTCTCATAGACACATTATAATTAGCTTCACCAAAGTTAATATGAAGGAGAAAATTCTACAAGCTGTAAGATGTAAGAAAAACATAACCTACAAGGGGAAGAACATTAGAATGACTGCAAAACTCTCTGCTGAAAGCTTTCAAGCTAGAAGAGGGTGGTCATCAATCTTTAATCTCCTTAAACAAAATAATTTTCAACCCAGGATTCTGTATCCAGCTAAACTGAGTTTAATTTATGATAGAGAAATTAAATTCTTTAATTATATTCACATGTTGAAGAAATTTGTTGTAACTAAACCAACTCTCCAGGATATACTCAGACTTTATAATATGAACCATTATCATATGGGTTAGATGATATCTCAATGTGATTTTGATTTTCACTTCCCTGATAATTAGACATGCCGAGCATTTCATGTTGTTTTTTGGCCATCAGTTTTTCTTATGGAGGCATCATTTCATCAGGCTTCAGGCTATACTACAGGGCTATACATAGTGTTTGGATCAGAACAGAGAATCCAGATATATAACCATCCTCACATGCCACCTGACCTAAATCAAAGCTAACACAAGCATAACAATGGGGAAAAGAATCCCTATTCAGTGAATGGTGCTAGGAGAACTTGATAGCCATCATAAATACTGCAAAAGGACCTGTCCCTCTCACAGTGGATAAAAGAAAAACCTAAGTCATCAAACTATAAGAAGTCTAGAAGAAAGTACAGAAAAAAAATCTTATAGGGATTGGTCTAGGGAAAAATTTATGAGCAGATCTAATGGCATTCATTAAAACATCAAAAATAAATAATTGGGATCTGGTCAATTTAAAAAGTTTCTGCATAGCCAAAGACACGACAAACCAAACAGACAACCTTCAGAATGGAAAAAGATATTTGCATGTTACACATTCAATAGAGGACTCATAACCAGGATCTACAAACAACTCAAGCAAATTGATAAGCTCAAATGTTACCATTCAAAATTGGGCAAGAGGCTGGGTACACTGAGGAGTATAGGCATAGGTGGCACATTTCTTAAACTAATTGAAGCTATCTATGACAAACCCACAGCTAATATTTACTGAATGGAGTTAAACTGAAAGTTTTTCAACTTAGAACTGGAACCAGACAAGATTGTCCTCTGCCACCGTTACTATTCAACATAGTGCTGGAAGTTCTAGCCAATACAATTTGACAAGACAAGAAAATAAAGGACATCTAAATGGGAGCAGAGGAGGTCAAATGGCTCCCTTTTTGCTGATGATATGATCTTATACGTAGAGAACCCTAAAGACTCAACCATAGACGCTTAGAAGTCATCAAAAAATACAGTAATGTCTCAGGATATAAAATCAGTGTCCACAAGTCAGTTGCCTTTGTGTATGCCAACAACAGCCAAAATGAAAGGTTAACTGAGGACACAACTCCCTTCACCGTAGCCCCAAAGAAAATGAAATACTTAGGAATATACCTAACAAAAGAGATGAAGGACCTCTATAAAGAAAATTATGAAACCCTAAGAAAGGAAGCAGAGGACATTAACAAATGGAGGAATATACTATGCTCATGGCTGGGCAGAATCAACATTGTTAAAATGTCTATACTTCCCAGAGCAATTTACCTATTCAAGGCCATCCCTATTAAAATACCAACATCCTACTTTCAAGACTTGGAAAAAATGATTCTGCATTTTGTATGGAACCAGAAACAACCCCGTATAGATAAGGAAGTTCTTAGTAATAAAAACAAAGCTGGGGGGTATCACCATACCAGATTTTAGGCTGTATTACAAGGTCACAGTGGTCAAGACACCATGGTACTGGCACAAAAATAGGCATCAACATTTGGAATCAAATAGAAAACCAGGAAATGAAACCAACAACTTATAGCCACCTAATCTTCAATAAACCAAACAAGAACATACACTGGGGGAAAAACTCCGTATTCAATAAATGGTGCTGGGAGAGTTGGATATCCACATGTAAAAGACTAAAACTGGAACTGCACCTTTCTCCACTCACAAAAATTGATTCAAGGTGGATAAAGGACTGAAATTTAAGGCACGAGATGATACAAATCCTCAAAGAAAGAATAGAAAAAGCACTGGAAAACATCGGCCAGGGGAAAGACTGTACGAGGAAGACTACCATAGCAATAGTAACAACAGCAATAATAAACAAATGAGATTTAATTAAACTGATAAACTTCTGTACAGCTCAGGAGACAACAACCAAAACAAATAGACAGCTTACCCAATGGGAAAGGATATTTGCATATTTTGAATCAGACAAAAGCTTAATAACTAGGATCTATACAGAACTTCAATTAATCCATAAGAAAAAACCCAACAATCCCATACATCAATGGGGAAGAGAGATGAATAGAATCTTCTCTAAAGATGAGAGACATTGGATACTTTTTCTTCCATTCTTGAGATACTTTGCTAAGAAGAATATTTTCCAGCTCCATCCATGTAAACTAATTTATAGCTTTCATAGGAAAACTATAACCTAATTTTAGCCCAAGAATATGGGGAAAAGGGAGAGAGAGGGGACTGGAGGGGGGAGGAGAGTTGGAGAAAGGGTGATTGGTGGGATTACACCTATGGTTTGTCCTATAAGGGTACATGTGAATCCCTCTAAATGTAGAATATAAATGTCTTTTAACACAATAACTAAGAAAATGACATGAAGGCTATGTTAACCAGTTGGATAAAGGTATTTCAAAATGTATATAACAACAGCACTCTGTACCCCATGATAGCATTAAGGTACACAGATATGATTTAATAAAAAAATAATAATAAAAGACAGACGAATGGCAAGCAAACACACGAAAAAATGCTCATCATCCCTAATTATTAGAGAAATGCAAATTAAAACCACCCTGAGCTATTGTGTAATCCCAGCAAGAATGGCCTATATCACAAAATCTCAAAACTGCAGATGTTGGCGCAGAAGTGGAGAGAAAGGGAACACTTTTACACTGCTGGTGGGACTGCAAACTAATACAACCTTTTCAGAAAGAAGTATAGAGAAACCTCAAAGAACTCAACCTAGACCTCCAGTTTGATCCTGAAATCCCATTACTGGGCATCTATCCAGAAGGGGGAAAAAAAACAACTTTTATTATAAAGACACTTGTACTAGGCTATTTATCACAGCTAAAATGTGGAAACAACCTAAATGTCCTTCAACCCAGGAATGGATTAGTACTGTGGTATGTGTATACCATGGAATATTATTCAACCATTAAAAAAATGGAGATTTTGCAGCATTTGTACTAACCTGGATGGACGTGGAACACATCCTTAGCGAAGCATCACAGGAATGGAGAAGTATGCATCCTATGTGTTCAACTTTGATATGGGACAATTAATGATAATTAGTGACATAGTGGGGCAGGGGGGAAGGGGAGACCAGATAGAAGGAGGGAGGGGGTGAGGGAAAGGAAAAGAAAACAAAGAAAATAGTGACTAATTCTCACATAAATTGGATTTAGTTTTGACCAAAGTACATTACTTAAACATTAATTTTTTTCTCTTTTTTTAATTAAATGATAGTTGTGTACATTAATGTAATCATGGTGTACAGTGTGGTGTTTTCATATACAACTTGAAATATTTTTATCATACTGGTTAACATAGCCTTTATGTCATTTTCTTAGTTATTGTGTTAAGACGTTTATATTCTATTTTTAGAAAGATTCACTTGTACCCTTGTAAGATAAACCATAGAGGTGTTCCCTCCAATCACTCTCCCTCCACCCACGCAACCCCCCTTCCCCATATTCTTAGGCTATAATTAGGTCATAGCTTTTATATAAAAGCTATAAATTAGTTTTATAATTAAACATTAATTTTTAATTCAACTTGTTAAAATGTTGTTTGGGATATTGCATCTTCATCTATAAGTGAAATATGTTAGTAATTTCCCCTTTATAATAATATATTTTCTCCAATTTTAATATCAGGTGTATCCAGATTAAGTAGAATGATTTTGAATACATGTAATGCCTTCTGGCTGAAGCAAGCTGGTTATAATATATTGGGTGACGTCCATAGTGCAAGCTAGCCACATTCTGTTTGGAGCAAAGTAAGCTAAAGATGGTTCTAAATCTTGAGTATGCTTACATACTGTGGCCAAAGAGGATTTGGTTAAGCTGTGACCTGAGGTTCTGTGACAGCTTGTCTGTCCAGTCACATCTCCTAAAGTAAACAGTGGTGCTACTTGGGTATAAGACGACAGGTTCTTGTTAGTTATTCAGGGGGCTAGTTCACCTAACTCTACATAATATGGGGGTCTGGGTTGTAGGTATAACTAACAATCAGAAGCTAACTTAGGTAGAGTTACATTTAAAAGATGATGCATGACTGTCTAACATGCTTAGTAAAGTAGGGAGCAAGGGGAACTGCTGGTATGGTTTCTTATCGGGCATGGGGCTCATGAGCTCTGGATTAAAAGACTTGAACAGTGCGTCCTGTTATTTGGCCAATGACCCCACTGGTCTCAGGGGAATCTTGAGCAGGCAAACTAATTGAATTAAACACTGAGTCATTTGAGACTGGCACATATAGAGTTGGAGTTTACAAGTCTGTTTCTATCATTAGACTCAGGCATTTGGTTTTCGCACCTGGATTGAAATTGGGTTACATGTTCAAGGTGTTGGATATACCCAGCAATCTCCCTCAAGGTACTTGTGACAAGCCTCTGATCTTTTTACAGTGACATACTTGGTATTATTAGGAGTAAAGCTACTGCTCTGTAATAGGGATTGAAAATGAGTGATTCCACATCCATGCTGTAGATAGTTGGAGTAGCTATGGAAAATCCTACTAAGATTTTCTGTAATGGGCTGCGTGATATAAGCCTAATAACTTGTATAGGTAAGTGTAGAAAACCAGGCCTACAGTATTCTTTGCCCGGGTTATATTAGTTAAGACCTCCCCCTTCCTGTTAAGTAATATAAAATAAGAGGGGGAGGAAGCAGGGTTAAGGTGAAGAGGACCTGTACCTATTGGAAGTAGATTAAGATTTTTAACCATCTTAGCTTGAGCAAGTCTTCTACTGGGACTGCCTTCCAGTGGGTTCCACTGTCCCATGTGGTTTTCTTCACCCAGGAGTGGTGGATCCATGCTGACAAGGTATTGAGTCTCCAAGCAGTCAGGGTAGTGAGGATGACAGTGAAAGGACCTTTTCACCTCAGGGTGTGTCCTTCTTTCTGGAATGATTTGATATACATTCAATCTCCAGGCTGGAAGGCACTTTTGGGGGTCCTAGTTAGTTCCTCTGGGATCCTGGTAAGTGTCAAATCTGGGATTAGATGTGTTCTGAATCTGGGAGAAGGACTGGAGATATATATATATATATATATATATTTTTTTTTTTTTTTTTTTTTTTTTTTTTTGGAGAAAGAGCCACAAGCTATCCCCCTGGGTAGAGTGCCAGGGCATCACAGCTCGCAGCAACCTCCAACTCCTAGGCTCAAGTGAGTCTCCTGTCTCAGCCTCCCAAGTAGCTGGGACTACAGGTGCCCGCCACAACGCCCGGCCATTTTTTGGTTGCAGTCATCATTGTTGTTTGGCGGGCCTGGGCTAGGGATTCGAACTCGCCACCTTAGGTGTATGTGGCTGGCGCCTTAGCCGCTTGAGCCACAGGCGCTGAGCCGGACTGGAGATATTTTAAAAGAGTATGGTTAGTTATTCCTGCTAATTGAGGATCATGTATGCAGGGAAGCAGTGGGGAAGGCCTCCCATACATGTTTTCATATGGAGTAAAACCAGTCCTATATGGGGTACGTCTTACTCTAAGAGTGGTTAGGCCAGGGGCTCTGTCCTGTGTCCACTGTCCACCGGTCTCCTTAATGAATTTTGTTAGCTTCTTTTAGGGTCCAGTTCATTCTTTTAATCTATTCCAAAATCTGTGACTAGTAGGCACAATGGAGTTTCCACCATATACCTAGGGCTTTACTGATTGCTTAGTTCAAGGCAGAAATGAATGCTGGCCCGTTATCTGAGCCAGTTGGAAAAGGTAGTCAATACCTAGGGATTATCTCATTTAGAAGCATTTTTGCAGTAGTTAGAGCAGTTTCATTTGGGGTGGGGAAAGCTTCTACTCACCTCAGGAAAGTGTCCACCAGCACCAGGAGATATTTATATCCTTTACTGGCAGGATGGAGTTCAGTAATGTTAATTTCCCAACTGTCTCCTGGCGCATACCCCCTGGAGAGTATTCCCACAGGAAGCCTTGTTCCTACCTTGGCATTAACCTTTTCACAAGCAATGGATTGGGCTGCTGTGGACTGGGTTGGTTTTCAAAGTCCTTTAAATGCATATCTGGTTTTCAGTAGCTCTTGCATCTTCTTATCTCCTAGATGGGTGGTTGTGTGTATTTGCTGGACTAGATCTCTTCCCATTGATTCTGGTAAATATAACCGACCTCCTGGCAGTTGCAGCCATCTGATAGTGGTTTCTGCTGCCCCCAGGCTGCTAGCATGTTCTCTTTCTTTTTGTGAATAGTGAGGTGTGGTGATGAGACTAGGATCTGGAAACGACACTCTGGTGACTAGTAGTAATTTTTGAGGTACCTGAGATGGTTCATTTTTAGCTCTGCAAGCCTTTTCTCTTGCTGTTTCATTTAGGAACTCAAGGAGTTTCACCAGTATCTCTTCTCTTGAGAGCCACTTCTCGGGAGGTTTTGTCTGCCAGTTTGTTGCCTGTGGTCACTGGAGTGTCAGACTTCTATGGTCTTGGCAATGGATAATAGCAACCTTTTTTAGAAACCAAAAGATGTTTACTAGCAGCAGAATTTCAGTTTTATTTTTAATAGCCTTACTGCTGATGTCAGTAAGCCTCTCTATATATTTTTCCTGTGTTCTGTGCCATACTGAAGGCATATGGGCTGTCAGTGTAAATGTTAATGACTTTGTCCTTGCCCCATCTGAGAGCCTGTGTGACAGCAATCAGTTCTGCTTTTTGTGCTGAGATGTTAAAGAGAAGAACCTGTGCCCACCTCCTTTTGTGTGGTCACTGCCGCTTCTACTTTCTGGGAGCCTTCCCATATATAGCTGCTGCCATATACTGTGAATGCTATGACCTCAGCGTTTGAAAAAGGTGTGTCTCACAAGTTGGTGCACCAGTGCTGGAAGTAGTCTAGGATGTCTTCACAGTTGTGCACTTGCTCTGTTGAGTCATCATCTGGCATCAGTGTCGTAGGATTCAGGTTTTTGGTCTCAGCAAAATGCAGTCATGGCTGGTCAAGTATCAGGCCTTGGTATTGGGTAAGTCTGGCATTTGACATCTGGTGATCCACAGCCCCTCAGAGCAGTGTTTCCATGGTATGAGGAGCTGTCAAAATTAAGTCCTGTCCCAGAGTTAATTTGTCCACCTCCTCCACAGTAGGGCTGTGGCTTTGATGATGCACAGACAACCTGGTCACCCAGAGGCTACCTGGTCTAGGCATTTAGACAAATAAGCCGCGGTCTACTTCCAGGGCCCGAGAGAAAGGTCCAGCACACCTTTTGCAATATCTGTTGTTTCATGTGTAAACAGGTGGGACGGCTTGATGATGTCTAACAAAGCCAAAGCTGGGGCTGTTACAAGGGCTTGTTTCAAAGCTTTAAAGTTCCATCCCCAGCAGTAGCAGCACACAGGGGTTTTTCAATCTCAGCAAAACTACAGATCCACAGCCAGCAGTAACCTGCTGCCCCTAGGAATTCCTGACCTTGCCAGTTTGGTTGTAGGAGTTGGGATTTTCAGGATCACTTGTTTTCTTTATCTAGTCAGCATCCATTGGCCTTTGGGCAACATGTACCCGAGGTATCACCTCTGTCAAGCAGAGCTGCACTTTCTTTGCCGACACCATGTGACCTAGATCTTAGAGGTACTGGAGGAGGTCCTGGGTCATTCTAAGCAGTCTTCATAATTTGTAGCAGCCAGCAGGATGTCATCAACATACTGTAAGAGAGCCCAGTTCATACACCTGTCTTTGAAGATTTTCAAGTTTCTTCCCAAGGCCTCTCAAGAGTGGGTGGGAGAGTTTTTGAAACCCTCAGGGAGCCTTGTCTAGGTCAGTTGACTGGTCATTCTGGACTCTGGGTCGGTCCATTCTGCTGGCTGACTGGAGCCTGTGGGATGGAGCAGAATGCATCCTTCAGGTCTAGGAATGTAAACCTGGAATTCTGATGGGAGGAGACTCGAGAGAGTGTACGGGTTTGGAACTGTCACATGAATGGTTTCCACCTGCGTTGTTTATCCCCCGGAGATCTTTCACTGGCTGATAGCCTGACACCCCCACCTTCTTGAGAAAAAGAACTGGTGTGTTTCAGGACAATTGGCAGGGGGTTAAGATTTCAGCTTCTAGTAGAAGCTGGACATGGGGGGTTATCCCTTGTTGGGGTTGCTGGCTCATAACTAGTGGGTGATGGCTAGCAAGTCCAGGGGTATTTGATTCTCCCACACTAAGGAGAAGTCTTTTTGTAGCTGAGTCAGCAGTGTGGGGGCTGCTGGTTTTGCTTTTTCCTCTCCTCCAGGATCACTGAGGAGAAGATACTCTTCAGATAAAGTTGTAGATAGATGTAACTGGTAGACTAGGGGCTCAGGAGCCAGACCAGTGCTTGGGCCCAGGACCATTTCATCTCCTTGCAGGGAGAATGAAATAGTGGCCCATAGTTTCTGGAGCAAGTCTCTGCCCAAGAGGGGATAAGGTCAATCTGGGATTTCCAAGAAAGTATGGGTCATGTGCTTCCATTCAAGGTCTACAGTCTGATGTGTGCCTGGACACACCTGAGTGATCTCAGTGGGTCCCTGGATGGGGATCTTTTCTTCAGACAAGAGTCCCAATGTTTACTGCAAAACAGATCACTCCACCATCTTGTCTACCAGGAATCGGACATGGCAGCCCCCTACTGTGCCAGTACCATGGGCTATTGGGGGGCCTAGTGGGAAACAGCTCCTGCCCCATCAATCAGAATAGTTATCCTTTTCATTTGATAGTGCCAAAGCCTTATTGGGCACTGGAATTGGGCACTAGGGGCAGGCATTTCTCCAGTGACCCTTTTTCTTACAGTATGCACATTGGTAAGATAAGAAAAAAACTGAATATACAAAATATTTAAAATTTAGCTTAATATACTCACTACAGAATTATATCTTCAAATTATTTTGTAAACAACATTAAATTTTATAAAAAACATTCTTATAACACTCAGACGGGTCAATAAGGACCGCTTCATGAAACCTGGAACAAGAAAATTATATAATAGCTATAGCATGAGTAACATGCAAGTACTAGAGAAGTTTCATAGTGAGATTCTGAATCAGAAATAATAATATTTTAGAGAAATATATTCAACACGAAAAGGAAAAAAATGATTTTTTTTTTTTAGAATCTGTGCGGTTTCCAATTAGGTAGTAAATTAGTAACATTTTTTAAATAAAGCATGCTGTTCAAATATTTTTCTTTTTCTCTCAAAATAGGTACAGTAAACTCCCCATTATCCAGAAATCAAGCAATTGGCATGAACCTGGAGGCATGGCTCAGTAAGCTGACGCTTCATGTATCACTCCCACAGCTCTCCTGTGTACTCTGTAACAGTTTTAAGTGTTAATCTGTGTTACCTTAAGTTAAAATATAGTAGTGAAGTTGAAAAGTGTGTTGACTGGCACTTACCTGGAATTGTACCACATGTATGCATGTAAGAAGCTGTGTTATAATACAGTACAACTGTGTTACAGTGTGATGTCCTAACTGCATCCATTTTGAGCAAGTGAACCAGACTTACACCATTTTGTTAAGGGCTTTCCAACCCCAGCCCCACTTTTATAACCAAAATAGCCCCTTAAGCAAGCAGCAACCCTGCAAAAACAAAAAAAATTTAGCTGGAAACTACAGAATCCTGTGACAACTGAAAAAAGTCTTGTGGAAACCACAATCCTGTCACAAGTCTGTCTGGTCTGTCTGTGATCAGGTTTTAGACCTGTAAGACCACTTCTTATAATTCTAACCTTGCAGAGACTGCCTTCTGTAGAAGTTTGCTTATGCTAGGGGTCCCCATCCCCCGCTTGAAGTCCCATATAAAAACCTTGCACCCCCACTTTAAGGTGGGCAAGAGACTTTGTGTCAAGCCTGCTCTTTATGGGCTGGCCTAATAAAGGACCCTTGCTTAATCTGAACTCAGTGTGCTGGCATTTCTCTGTAAGTCCACTCCCAGTGGGTACAACAACAGTAAGTGAAGTTTGTCTTTATTTGTCTTAATTTGCTTTTATAAAAAAATTTTTACTTCTTATAGTAAACTATGTACATTAATGCAATCATGGGGTACGGTGTGCTCTTTTCACATACATTTTGAAATGGTAACATAACCTTCATGTCATTTTCTTCATGTTATTGGTTAAGACATCATACTCTGCTTTTAGAAAGATTCACTTGTACCTTTGTAAGATAAACCAAAGCGGTGACCCCACCAATCACCCTCCCTCCCCCATCTATCCCCCTCACCTCCCCTCTCCCACCCCTTTCCCATATTCTAAGGCTATAATTAGATTGTGACAGTCCTATAAAAGCTATGAATTAGTTTCAGAATAGGGCTGTGTACATAGGATACTCTTTCTTCCATTCCTGAGATACTTTGCTAAGAAGAACATTTTCTAATTCCATCCATATAAACATGAAACAGGTAAAGTATCCATCTTTCTTTAGGGCTGCATAGTATTCCATGGTGTACATATACCACAATTTATTGATCCATTCGTGGGTCAGTGGGCCTTTAGGCTTCTTCCATGACCTAGCAATTATGAATTGGGCTGCAATAAACATTCTGATACAAATATCTTTGTTGTAATTTGATTTTTGGTCTTCTGGATATATACCTAATAAAGGAATTGCAGGATCAAATAGCAGATCTATTTTTAGTTCTCTCAGTGTTAACCAGATGTTTTTCCAAAAGGAATGAATTAATTTGCATTCTCACCAGTAGTGTAGAAGTGTTCCCTTTTCTCCACATCCATGCCAACATCTCTGGTTTTGGGATTTTGTAATATGTGCTAATCTTACCGGGGTTAGGTGGTACCTCAAGGTAGTTTTGATTTGCATTTCTCTGATGATTAAAGATGGAGAGCATTTTTTCATATATGTATAGGTCATGCGCCTCTCTACTTTAGAGAAATTTCTATTCAAGTCCCTTGCCCATCCTGAGATAGGATTGCTTGTTTTTTTCTTGCTAATACGTTTGAGTTCTCTGTGGATTCTGGTTATTAAACCTTTGTTGGAGACATAACCAGCAAATATATTCTCCCATTCTGAGGGCTGTGTACCTGCTTTATTTACTGTATTCTTGGCTGTGCAGAAACTTTTTAGTTTGATCAGGTCCCAAAAGTGTATTTTTGACATTTCAATTGCCTGAGAGGTCCTCATCATAAAATTTTTGCCCAAGCCGATTTCTTCAAGTGTTTTCCTTTCACTTTCTTCTAGTATTTTCATAGTTTCATGTCTTAAGTTTAAATCTTTAATCCATTGAGAGTCTATCTTAGTTAATGGTGAAAGATGTGGGTCTAGTTTCAGTCTTCTATAGGACGCCATCCAATTAGTCCAGCACCATTTGTTAAATAGGGAGTCTTTTTCCCACTCAATATTTTTATTTATTTTTTATTATTATTTTTTTTTTTTTGAGACGGAGTCTCAAGCTATCCCCCTGGGTAGAGTGCCATGGCATCACAGCTCATAGCAACCTCCAACTCCTGGGCTCAAGCGAGTCTCCTGCCTCCGCCTCCGAGTAGCTGGGACCACAGGCGCCCGCCACAACGCCCGGCCATTTTTTGGTTGCAGCCATCATTGTTGTTTGGCATGCCCGGTCTAGGTATTTGAACCCGCCACCTTAGGTGTACGTGGCTGGCGCCTTAGCGATTGAGCCACAGGCGCCGAGTCTGCTTCTTTAGTTTTCCTACAGAGCTTAATTTTTGCTGTTCATTATTGTATGATAGTCACATAAAATGCTTAGAAAAGACATTTAAATATATTTTAAAATACGTATAGATAGTCTTTAACCTCACAATAACCTGTAATAA
>CAUYQV010161768.1:0-10756 GCA_963574575.1 Galagoides demidoff | reverse complement strand
GGGCAAGTGGCTTTAGGAGATTTCTATAAGGCAAGTGTAGGTAGCAAAACATACAAATAATGCAGGCACCAGTAATCCTTAAGAAAATGAAGCAGTGATCCTTCAACTCCTCCTACAAGCTCTCTCTCCTCCTCCACATTACAGGTCACAGGACTGACTAATTGGGCCAGAAATCACCCCCTCTTCAAGAAAAAAATCAAAATTATTAGAAAGACAATCTGACATCTGGATTCACATTCACCATCATTAGTGCTGCAACGTCGCAGACCCTACATCACTTTCCACAGTGCCGAGGTTTGTCCAGGCTTGTGGAGATAGATGTGGGTCTGTGACCTGGGTAGTAAGATCCATGAAAGAATGGCAAGTGGTGCCATACCCATGAATCTCAAGATCCTATTCCTGGTGATGACCTTTTGTGATGGAGACCATCCACCTGACTCATGTCACCTCCTCCCGGCCTCCTCACAGCAGCTGCAGAGGAAAACGGAGGGGGTCCTTGCTACTCAGGCATTTTCCTCATTGCATTTACCTCAATGGCAGCCACCCCGTACATAACAGTCCATAGCAGGGCACTTTCACCCAAGGGAGCCAAGAGAAGAGTGTGACAGAGAAAACGGGAACCCAGGTTCCTCTGTCCCCAGACTCGTGCTTTACAGCTTGGTTGGATCATCTCTGCAGGTCCCACGGACACGACATTTTCTCTGTGATTGAAAACCAAGGCCTATTCCCCTTCAGGACAGGAGCTAATCACTGAGAACCTGCCACCTGCCAGGCCCTGGGCTGTACCCTTGACCCCTTCACCTTGGTTAATCCTCGCCATCTCCCCACCAGGCAGACCTTAGCATCAGCATTAGACAGAGGAAGAAGCGGCGATTCACGGAGCCGGACTCATACCCAGGGTCCACCTCCTCTGATATCAGGAGTGTCAAACGAGAAAAACTTACCTCCTGCTTGAGTCTTTGAACAAGGGCCTCTCTGAACCTTGGGCTCCTCGTGTGTAAAGTGGGGTTATAACAGCTCATAGCACACAAGGCTACTGTGAGGACTAAGTGGACGCGTTTCAAACAGTGCCGCGCACATGGCGCAGCGGCCCTCAGGTTCGCAGTCCCATCACTGCTGTCTTCCTGCCTGTGTAATTTTGTTCTCCCCAGAAAGCTCAGTTTTTCTTCTTGCTGTTCTCTGACAAAAACTAATTCCTATCCTTTCATTCCAAGCTTGGTCCTTGTGCCAGACCTAAGGAAAGAAAAGCTGTGTGTTGAAGGGAGGAAAGACGAAAGCCCGCCCTACACCTGCCTCCAGCTCTGCGCATGCGCCACTGTCACATCCGGTCTCAACAAATGGGACCAGGCTGTGAAAGGAGCAGAAAGAAGGAAGACCAGAGCTTCTGACAAGGCTCCCTCGGCCCCACACGGTCCCCACGTGACACAGCCACTCTTGTCCTCTGAGCAAACCTGCCAGATACAGACTGCTCCACAGGGCTACAGATGCCTGGAGACTAATTAGGCAGCCAGTCCTTGGGCAGATCGGCCCAGAGGACCCAACCAGGAGGAGAGGGCTGGCAGGCTGGCCATGGTCCCAGAGCCAGTCCTGGGAGCCACCTCGCCTAGCAGCTGCCTGGGCCCTAAGAGATGCTCACTGACAAGTTAAGGGTCAGGGCTCTGAGAAGTCTGGAAGAGACGGGGGACAACAATTTTGCAGAAAAGCAGGTGTTCTCAAATAGCTGGGCCCCCAATCCATGCAGCAGACACTGCTTCTTGCCAAGGGGGGTGCCAAGCTGATCTCACTCTCAGGGTCATTAGGCTGATTAAAAAGGTGACGAGGAAAAAAGCAGCTAGAGATGCCCAGGAAGTCTTGAAGGGCCCAGGTATGTTTACACTGTACTTGGGGGCTGTGACCTGAGGGGCAGAAACAGGGCCTGTACATTCAGGTCAGAGGCAGAGATCTCAATCTGCTCCAAGTACTCACAGGCCACCAGCCAACCCAGTAATGAGTCAGGATGTCCCAGACATACTCAGGTGGCTGCCATATCATTTGGCAAAGAGGCTGGAACCTGGACCCAGTGATGCCCCAAAGGAGCACTGAGCAACATCTACCCCTACCAAGCACTCAACATACAATGGAGCTTTTAGAAGAGATAGTCATCATGATAAGATTTGGTAGCTCTTTTTTGGTCAGAAACAATGAATGTAGCCTTTAGTGAAGGAGCCTTAATCTTTTAAGTCTATTCATTGTCTATTTCAGAAAGTTAAGACTTTCTCTAAGGCCATCAACTAGGATTCCCCAGTTTGGGACAAACATGCAGAAGCAGGATAGCAGGGTGTCTCAGGACTGAGGAGCACATGCCACCAGACCCAGGCCATGCTACCCAAGGGTGGGAGGCGTTCAGCATCCGCCACAGTGACCTCTGCACAGGAAGGGAGGCGGGAGGCCCAAGAGGAAGTGGAGGCCAAAGGCCCTCTGGGATTGAGCTGTCAAACCTACCATGACAGGGAAACTGCAGGTACCAAGGGGAGCCCGGAAAACATTACAAACGGCTTTATCTGGATCAAGCCTTTCTGCGAGCCATGAGCTTCTGTTATCAATTTCACAGGGACGTGCATGGGCAGCAGGGGCCACCATGACCTACATGCCCTGGCCTGGACACCCCCTACCCCAGGGGCCATTTATCAATCCAGCAGAGGGGAAAATCCCCCAGCACACAGCAACCCCTCTGCAGGCTGCTGAGCACCACTGATCCTACACTGACCCTGGATCCGTCTGCATGTCAATTCGTCCAAGAAAAGATGTCAGACAATCACTGACCTCTCCTGCTTCTGAGGGAGGAGGGATGTGCACCAGGCTTGTAGACTCCAGGGAAGCACTGGAGCCTTTGCTGGTGTTTAAGAGTCCCTGTACCAGCTTAATGGGGCTGGAGACATACTGCCTTTCTCCAGGGTCCCAGAAACAAAAGGGACATAGCAGCCCAGCAAGAGCAGAAAGGGGTCCCGGTGCTCACCAAGGGAAGACACTCAGGCCCTATGGGGTTATACGACCAGCTCAGGTTCATGGGCAAGGTCTCAGGCAGAGCCAATCTGAAGCCTGAGGCATCACCAACTTCACAAGGCTTAGGGAATACCTTACTTCTGAGTAGTTCTATTGGTCAGAAATAAAGCAGAAATAATGCTATCCTGCTTCTGCGTGTTTGTCCCAAACTAGGGAATCCTAGTTGATGGCCTTAGAGAAAGTCTTAACTTTCTGAAATAGACAATGAATAGACTTAAGGACAATGAATAGACTTAAACGATTAAGGCTCCTTCACTAAAGGCTACATTCATTATTTCTGACCAATAGAACTACAGTATCCCCACAGCAAGGAAACAGTTTTCCCTGATCCAGACAAAGCAAGCACCAAGATCGTAATGAGCATCAGCGTGACAGCACCAAGGGCCTGGGCTTCACCTAAGGCTGCCCTGGGCTCTGGGCCTGGCTCTGTCACTTGCATATTGTGTGAACCTCAGCACATTTCTGCATTTTTCCAACTTACTTTGTCTATAAAATGAATTTTGAAAATCTGACCCATCCCCACAACTATTATCAGTTGCACAGCTTAAGCCCCTATACTTAGGAAGCAATTGACAGTGACGAGTGGTGGTTATGATATTACACTGGAAGCATCTCCAGGTGGGGCAGGTGGCTGACAGAGCAAGGGGGAGGCTGTCCTGCCCCATATCACCTGTCAGTCTTTCCTCACTTTGTCTCCAGCAGCCACCAACATAACGAGCCCCAAGGAGATGTTCTGGCATCCAGTCCCAAGCATGGAGGAAAGAAAACCCCTGTCCTTGGTTCCTCCCCGCCAGGCTGACCTTCATGAAAGAGAAGAATAAGAACCTGATAGTCACAGAAAACACAAAACAGAATAGAAATATGCAAATATCCTGAATGTGGAGTTCTGATCCTGCAAGATGGATGATGACGGGGTGGCAGAGTTCCCGGGGAAGACAGGCAGGAGCTGGGAGAGGGGCTCTCTCCTACCACAAGGCTCAAGGACCTCACTAGTTCCTACTTAGGACACTGTGTCTCTGCACAGGCCTGAGGCGTCTCAGTAGATTGACAGTGAAGTTTAACCCAAGTGAGACTCTTCCCTGTGCACTCTGTCCAAGGCCACATGAC
The DNA here is from genome assembly GCA_963574575.1 of Galagoides demidoff. Taxonomy (NCBI): domain Eukaryota; kingdom Metazoa; phylum Chordata; class Mammalia; order Primates; family Galagidae; genus Galagoides; species Galagoides demidoff. The sequence continues at coordinate 6,607 of CAUYQV010161768.1, read as the reverse complement.
CAAAATTGTTGAGTGTGTGTGCTGTGTGTTTATGGGGACAGGGACATACTCTCTACCTGCCATCCCAGAACATACCATACATTGCACATTATTGGGAGTTATGAATCAGGAGACTCAGGTCAGTGGGTCTCAGCAGCACTGGGAACTTGTTAGCAATGCAAATCCTCAGGCCTACCCTAGACCTACCGAATCAGAAACTCCACAGCTGGGTTCCAGCAATCTGCGATTCTTACAAGCCCTCCAGGAGACTCTGAAACATGCTCAAGTTTGAAAGCCTAAGTTATAGGTCAACTAGCTACATAACCTTGAGTAAAACACTTAAGTCTTTGCATCTGTAAGACAGGAATAAAAAGTTTCATCTGTAAAATGGGAATGATGATAGAACTTACTTCATTGAGTGGCTGGCTATAAAGATCAGATGGGATCACACATATAACATGCATAGAAAATTGTAAGCACATATGACTATTGGCTAATATTATCTTCCTAAAAAACTTAAGAGATGGGTTCCACTATCACCATTTAACCACCAAGGACCTCAATGAAGGCTTATAAGAGTTTTTGAAAAGAATTATTCAAGATCACTCAACTGTCAATGACATCTTAAGAACCCATGTCTGGGCTCGGCGCCTGTAGCTCAAGTGGCTAAAAGCACCAGCCACATACACCAGAGCTAGTGGGTTCGAATCCAGCCTGGGCCTGCCAAATAACCATCACAGCTCCAACCAAAAATGGCCAGGCATTGTGGCAGGCGCCTGTAGTCCCAGCTACTTGGAAGGCTGAGGCAAGAGCATCACTTGAGCCCAAGAGTTGGAGGTTGCTGTGAGCTGTGACACCATGGCACTCTACCCAGGGCAACAGCTTGAGGCTCTGTCTCAAGAAAAAAAATAAAACAACCATTTCCGTAGGAACAGGCACAGATGTTAAATGCAGGCAAGGTGCTCATCACGCTCTTCCTCCTCTCCAACTTGCAGAAACTCTCAGTCTGGTGCCATTTTCCCTTTCCATGGGCATCTGGAAATGTATAGAGGCTCTGTGGTTGAGTGAGTGCTCCTGGCTTTTAGGAACCAAAGGGATGGTCCTCTTGCCTTGTGAAACATGGCTCTGCATAATGAAGAACTGTCCCACCCAAAATGCCCATGGCACTTCCACTGAGAAACACTGACCACCCCAGAGTTTTAGAGCTACCCAGAGCAGACCATCATGCCAGGGGTTGCCTGGGGACTCCGTCATACAAATCACAGGTTTGAAGTGAAGGGCTGTAAGTCTCATGGGCCATGTTTCTTGCTGCAGTCCCCAGAACTCTCCTACTCTGGGTGCTGTCAGGACTGTCTTTCACTCAAGACATTTTTTTTTGTCTCATCTTAACATGTGGTCACCTCAGTTGCCCAAGCTTCAATCGTCCCCTAACAAATCTAGACTAGATCTCCAGCCCCATGGGTCCCGGCAAACATTTTCCAACCTTGTAGGTGTAGGGATTCCCCAATTCTCCAGAACTCAGAGGGAAATGGATGTTAGGGTAAGAGAGCAGAACACATAGTGTGGACCTGTTTTGAACCCTTTGTGCTAGTTATTACTCAGGTTCACTCAGGCAGAGGGAGAGGGCGCTGGGAAGGAGAGTAGAATTTTGGTGCTGTTCGGAAAGTTAAAAATCCTGGCTGGCAAAAATGCAAGGAGCGGAGTTAATCAGTAGAATCAATAAAGATTTATTTCAAAGGATGCCCAAGGAAAAAGTGCCAGACAGAGAGCCAGATGGGGGAAAGGCAGCAGCACACGAAAGTTCCCACAAATCACTGGTCTTCCCGAAGCCCTGACAGTCTGGCTCTGATGACGTTGGCTGTTTCCCCTAACTTAACACCTCTGTTCCTATGCAGAGCCCCATTTCTCTAGAGACTTCTACCTAGTGCTTTCCCAGCGTTCCCCCTCCCCGTAAGAGTAGCAACTGACTGCGCTAAAATGTGCCTTGCCCCACGAACCATTAAGCTGTCAGGCTGAGGTGGTGAGCAAACCCAGAGAGAGCCAGTGCCAGAATGCTAATGGGGGAAGCCGCAATTATTCCTTCTGCTCTGGACAATTCCGGCTTCAACTTTATTGGCCCCAGGTCATATTTAGTGATCTTTGGATGCTGATAGAAGAGACACGGCTTGATGTAGAAAATAACCAGAGAGAGTCTGTCTTGATAGAGATGGAAGTAACTCGTAGAGGGTTTTTTTTTTTTCATTGTTTCCTTTGACATCCACCTGGGTATCATAGAACGACTTCTGGTTATAAAGCCCCCCATCCAAAGGAAAAACAACCTCTCCATAAATGTCTTGCCCACATCAGTGAAATAGCTGTGTGACACACTTGAGTACCATTTTCGAGGACACTTTAAATAGAGCATCGGTCGCTGCTTTCAATTTAACGTGTGAATGGGTGCCGCTGAGGAAGGCAGAGATGATACGGTGTGCAGATGGGCTCCCAGCCTCCATCGGAGCAACTGTGCAGACTTTTAACAGGCCCACAGGCACTCAAGGCATCTCAGGGACTAGCCAAGTGAGCCACGAGCAAGACTCACTCAGTAAATGAATGAGCACCTTGCACACAGCAGCAGAGCTACAACCTAGGTCCTGACATGGGCTTTGCATACAAATTACAAGAGTTCAAGGGAAAATGTTACAGGTGGTACGAAATAGGTACAATGCTACACAAGCTCAGACAGAGCTGGATGGCTTCTGGGTTTTCTTGTGTCATCACCTCTGCTGAGTTTATGAGGGTTAAATGAGATAGCAAATGACTGGTGCCAAGGACAATGCCTGGGACTAGATGAGTACTCAATAATGGTCGTAGTAGTCAAGGCAGTAGGATTAATGTTGTGGACATTAAATTATTATTGATAATTTTAATTATAAATCTAATTGGACTTAAGAACAGGGGGATTATGAGACGAAGCTTGGTAAAGTCTAACACTCAAACAGATGAGGGTAATGGTAGGGGAATAGTACAAGACAAGGAACAGATGCAAGAAAATGGACAACTTGCTCAGGAAATAACAATGTGTCTTCAATTTTCTACATTTGTATTATGACGTGTCTGGATGTAGATTTCTTTCTATTTACAAGGTACTTATTTGCTTGCAGTTGTTAAGTCTTTTTGAATCTATGCATTTATATTTTCTCTTAGTTTCAAAACATTCATAACCATTGGCTTCATGATATAACACTTCTTCATTCTCTCTCTCTCTTTGTAGAAACCCAATTAAATAAGTCAGACCTTCTCTCTATATCCTCTATGTCTCTTATCTCCTTTTCTGTATTTATTATACTTCATTTTGGATTGCTTCTTTTGCCCTAAACCCTACATCATTAATTATATTTTCAGCTGTTCCTAAATTTGTTTAAAATCCATCCACTGAATTCTTAATTTCAGTTGTGGTATATTTTAAGTCTTAGGATTTCTTTTTGGTTCTTCTTTTAAAACTACTATATCATTTTATAGGGTCTAATTTGCTGACAAAATTTGTAATCTTGTCTTATTTCTACTTGAAAATAATAAGCGTTATTATTTGAAATTTAATGCCTGATAATTGCATTGGAAATTATCCAGAAAACCTGCAAGTCTGTCACTTCTGCTGGTTCTTTTTTATGTTGACTTATTTCCTTGTGTGTCAGCTTATCTTTAATTGTATGCTGGACATTGTATTCAAAGATTTCTTTATAGAAATAATTTGACGACTAGGATAATGTACCTTCCCTAGATAGTATTCTGTTTGCTTCAGATAACTGCCTTTCAATGCAGTATAACATTAGTCCCATTTTAGGAGCTGACATTTTTCTCAGCTACTCAAGTGATTTGAAGCCTGACTTTAAGACCTGCGAAAGCTGGTTCACTTATAGTCTCAACTCAAAATGGTTCCATGCTTTACAGGACCTGGACGACAGCTTTGGTCCTCTGACCCCCGATGTTGTCAAATGCAATGCGTGGAACCTTTAGAAACCAGCAAAATTCTCACCCATCTGATTATTTATCCCTTGATTCCATCTTCTTTAAAAATTTGACCTTATAAATATGAACCACCTTGCTAGCTTTTACATGTCTTTAGGCACACTTTTGAAAATATTTTTCCCACTTTCTGAATTTTTTGTCAGTAGGAGAATCAGTCTGAATTATCTGGTTTGCCATTATCAAAAGCAAAAGTTTGCCAACAAGCACATAATTCAACTGGAACATTGGATTTGCCTTAGCGGGGAAGTAAAAGATAAAGTCAAACTACAGGCAGACTCCAAAACATGGATGCGAGGCTAACTAGCTTATATCACATAAGCCAGGTGCTAGGCATAGGGAGCCATAGAAGACTCCTGAGCAAAGGAGTTACTTAGATGCCAAGCAACTGAAGGGGAATAAGCCCAAAATCAAGAAGGAGAGTGAACAGGTTTTATCAAACTTATGGAAAAGAGAGAAACTTATCTGAGCTAGGGTTTTGGAGACAAGGCTAGGAAGATATGTGCAGGTGGAAAGTCCAGGGTTACTACATGAGTGGGGTTACTTTGAGGAAGGGTTATATAATTTCATAAATAAACTACTGAGCTTGACGTGAGCCTGAGCTGAAGCCATGCTTCAGACAGAGGAGACACAGCAGCCACAGCAGGCAGAGCTCGCCACGCACCTGTTTGCTTCTGCATTTTTAGTTAATTATCTGTCCCAAATCAATAAGAGCTGCAAAAAGAAAAGGGATGTTCCTCTTCCTATGCTATGCTAGGACTCCTCTCCCTCTTTAGACCTTGAATTTAAGAGGATGGCCTCTCCTCTCCCAATATCATCTGGGCTTAGATTGTCCCCCCAAATTCATACAAATTCTCCCAAAAGGACCACACTTCCTGCAGCCACTTCCTATGCTCCTATGGGTAGCCTTAATTTAACCAGACAGGAGTTAGGATGTAGGTGTGGGTCGAGGGTTGGAAAACCCAGGAAAGCAGAGGGAGACCTGAGCAAGAATGTGCCAGGGATAGACTGTCAGCTCCCTTCGGGGAGGGCCATGTCTGCCAGTCACCACTGAACCCCCAGCACCTGACACAGCACCCAGCTCATAGGAGACATTCAAGAAATACTTGTTGAATTGTTGACCTGAGAGAGCTGGCATGGGGCAAATAAGCTAGGCCTCCTTGTCTTGTCACATAATCCTTAAACATTTGTAGGGTAAAGGGTTGCCCCAAGGTGTTTCCATCATCACATAGCCCCAAGGAGGACCTGCCCTATAAACTCTGCATTTTTGCCTCTCAAAGCCTTCAATCCACCAGAAAGCAAAGCAACAAATAGATTTTCACACTACTGAGAAAGGAAGGGGTCCCTGATTTCCCTTTGGTTTTTGTAGGAAAGGAAGAACTTGTAAGAATAGGATTAATTGGGATTAGGGTGTTAAGAAATGTAACAGGGAGCTAAGGAAAGTCAGGTGTGGCTGTGGGCGGGAAGGTTAAGCTGGCTGGTTGACACTGGCCACAAACAAAAAAAAAAGCCATCAGGAGGCAGCTGGGTGTGTTCCCGCTCACTGATGGGATCATTTGGCACATTCAAAGTTAAGGCTGGGACTAGAGAAGAGAACCAGCAGGGACCGGCGGACCCTGAAGGCTGACTAGTGCAAGGTGGCCAGTCACCTTTGATAACTACAGTCATCATCACCGGGGACAGTACCTCGTCTGCTCCCAAAGCTTAACTTCACAATGAAAAGCAATGGCGGCACTATAGAGAAAAGGCTGGAACACAGACATGTGAGAACAGATGCTTCTAGAACCACAGAAACTACAGCATCCAAGAAGCGACAAGTATTAGACTCCCTTCATGACGTCTCAATCTCCCCTCCCCCTTCACCTGTCCACTGGGTTCACCATGCTACACCACTGGGATGTGGGAGCCCAGAGAGAAAAATCTCAATGCACAGGTCAAATTTTTAAAAGCCCAGAACAGAGAAAATCGAATTCTGGTGGCTGTCATCTGTAAGCACTTCTCCAGAGTGGAGGATCATGGTGGCCAATAAAGGCCACAGTTAATTCACAACCAGACACTTCAATTCAAGAGCAGAGGGGGCAGATGCTGATCATCCCCTGAGTACTAAGCTTTTTAAATGATACCCTGGGGAGCAAAGGGGAGGAGAAACCCAGTAATGCTCATAGTGAACAGTGATCTTGCCTTGAGATTCCAAATCTGACCGAGCATCAGATCCACCCTAAACCCCTTTTGAGAAAGTTCTCTGTGCCCAACTCCTAATACCAATAGCTTTGGAGATTTTAATTCAACCAGTCTGGGATAAGGGAAGGGAATCTATAATTTTTCCAAAGGTCTCCAGGTGAATCCTAGGATAAGCAGGGCTTAGGAATCATTGGTCCAACTGGTGAGATTCATAAGCTGAAAATATTCAAGTCAAACACCAAACGGCCCCACCTGGTTTCACTCTTCAAGGACAGGAAGCCTAGGCTCGGCGCCTGTGGCTCAATCGGCTAAGGCGCCAGTCACGTACACCTAAGGTGGCGGGTTCGAATTCCCAGCCCAGGCCCACCAAACAACAATGATGGCTGCAACCAAAAAATGGCCGGGCGTTGTGGTAGGCACCTGTGGTCCCAGCTACTTGGGAGGC
>CAUYQV010161763.1:0-18068 GCA_963574575.1 Galagoides demidoff | reverse complement strand
TTTTTTTTTTTTTGAGATGGAACCTCAAGCTATCCCCCTGGGTAGAGTGCCATGGCATCACAGCTCATAGCAACCTCCAACTCCTGGGCTCAAGCGAGTCTCCTACCTCCGCCTCCCAAGTAGCTGGGACCACAGGCGCCCGCCACAACACCCGGCCAATTTTTGGTTGCAGCCATCATTGTTGTTTGGCGGGCCGGGCTGGGGATTTGAACCTGCCACCTTAGGTGTATGTGGCTGGCGCCTTAGCCGATTGAGCCACAGGCTCCGAGCCATTGTATTCTCTAAGTGCCAGAAATATGGGGATAGTCCTTTTTACCTTAGTAAAGATGCAAGAATGCATTGCACCAATAAAATATATTTTATTAACCATTTTGTGTTCTTGAAAAATGATGATAATGGATCTTAATGTTTTTGCTACAAAAAAAAATTAGCCAGTGATGTAATACATGTGGAAATTAGCTATATTAAACCATTCCACAATGTAATAATACTTCAAAGCCTCATGACATAGCTTAATCTGCCAATTTAACAAATTAATATATAAATAAATAAAATTTCAGGTCCTTTATAAGGTTTGTTGAAAGAATTAAGCTATTGTTCAATTATGCGAAATAAATATATTGGCTACACATGTTTTTACAAAAGAAAATATATTTTAGTTTTCTAAATTATATATTCTGCACTGTATTGAATTTTTCTCAAATTTTTACAATGATTTATCCTCTTTTGAAGAATGTAGAGTATGTGTGGCCAGCAAGACAGCTGTGCACCTGGCGCCACACATCTAGGCCATTCAGGTGCTCAGGAGCAGGTGCTAAGCTTGAAAGTTCTAGGACTGGCATTTAGCCAGCTAATTTGAGGTGGACATACCCATAATGATTAAAAATAAAAAAATGAAAGAAAAATAAGTTAAGTTACAACTGAATTTAAATATATTTATAGATAATATTGCTGCTAGAGTATTTATTAACCAAAGGAGATGTTAATTTTTCAGACATCAAATAACAGTCATTTTTCCAGAGCAGCCATTTTACTTGAGCAAGATCACTTAGCACAAAACTACGGGTTACAAAGGTGCTTGGAATCCAAAATTGGAACAAAGCATGTAGCTCTGACCTACTAAGACAAACTTCTCCAGTCTTTTGTTTAGATAAAGACTATGGCTCACTATAATTAGGATTGCAAAGAGTTAGAATACAGATTCTTATTCTTTTTTTTTCTTTTTAAACTTGCCTTCTGCAATTTATGCAATGCCTGTTATCTTGCAAAATTAATATTTTGATTAAAATATATTTACAATTTTATCATGCATCACCAAATTAATATGTGTATGTTAACATGTAAAAATTGTGAATAACAAATTTGAAAGCTATCATAGAAAGTGATATGAAACTGTATGTTTCTATGAAAGGTATACGTACGTATGCAGAAGCAAAACATGGTTGTTGATAAAAATCAATCTTTTTCTCTTGTATTTCTTTCTGGGTGCTCCCTTGAGTACTTCTTTCTCCCTTTATTTAGGTCAAATGGTACAAACTCTAATTTTTAAACAAATTTTTTAAGAAGTTGCTATGGGTAAACATTGCTCTCATTTGTTAATCCGGAACTAAATAAGCCTCTAACTTCCAAATAAATGTGGTTATTTTAGCTCAAGCTAGTACAATTAAATTTTACTTTGGAGAGTCCATTTAGAAATTTTTAATGACTTGCTTAAAAATACTCATCATGGGACTTGATTTTTATTAATGGCTTGTTTTAAGTTTGAATTTATATGAAGGGTTTTAAAAATATACGTATTAGGTACAAGATACTAAAAACAATGTTCGCCGTGGTTCTGTGTCTAATTCGCGAGCAATCTTAGGGCTAATATAAAAATGGAAGGGAAATTAATCCCTTCTACCTGAATTCGGAAACTGCATTTGTGTAAATATTGCTGTGAGAGTGAGGTGCAAATCAAAAGTGAATGTCTTTCTTCTTTTTTCCATTAAAAATCTCCTTTAATGCCAGTTTACTATTAAGTTATATTACTTTATCCTCTTTTTCTAGCAGGCAAGATTGTTCATTTGTGAAAAGAGTATCTCAGCTATTGCTTACTTTCTAATCTTGATATATTAAAATGGAACAAAATGTTTCTTCCAGAGCTTCCTCAGTGCTTTCTCCATTTTCCCTTTCTTGTCCCTAATGGCACTTAATGTGAGAGTCCTTTTTCTTCCTACTGAATTAATAAACTAGATACTGCATTTTAGAATTCTGGGTATTATTATTATTAACCACACTAGAAACATTTCCTACATGGTTAATGGTGTTGGCTTATGGCGACTGATGTCATGAGGCAAAAATAACAATAACAACGGCGGAGACCATGTAGAGGCAGGAGCGTCCAACCTGTGGGCAGGGGTCTGTGCTAGAGTTTTCTGAGGCCTGCTTTTCTCATCTGTGATGAGGGATAGAGCAGAAAATATACATGGCCTTTCTCCCTCCCTCCCTCCCTCCCTTCCTTCCTTTCTTTCTTTTTGGCCCATCAGCTTTCAGTAGGTTTTTTGTATTTAACTTGTGGCTCAAAACAACCCTTACTCTTTTGATATGTAGCAGAAAAGAGAAAAAGGTTGGACACCCCGGGAGGAAGTTTAACGTTATATGGAGTAGGACCTGCTTAGAGAGAAATCCCCCATTTCTACAGCCCCACACATGCTCAGATAATTTAAGCCTGAATAATATAAACATATGGAAAGAAATAAAATGAAATCATCCAAAATAAATAATACTGACTTCTAATGTTTTATTGTTTTTCTTGATCCAGAGGGGAGAACAGCTTAGGCGTCCAGTCCTCTTTGAGAGTTGAAGAGATCCCTGCACTGGCTTACCTGGAGGTCAAATACGCACATTGGCCAGGTTGAAGGAGAGGCTTCACACAGCATTGCATTTCTAGGGAGGCACAGGCAATGCTGGGCACGGTTTAAAAGTGGGAGCTTTAAAAAAAAAAAAAAGTGGGAGCTTTGATGCCCAGCATGCCAGGAACTGTATTGTACTTCTACCATCTATCAGCTATCTTGACAAAATTACCCTACTCTCATAAACATTAATTTTCTTTATATAAAAAAGTATTCTATTTGTCTCTACCTCATAGGGTTTTTAAAATTTTTAAACAGGACATTTATTATCTATTAATTTTGTTGCTATCATATAATAAGTATACAGTAAATGTTGACTATAATTATTATTTTGACATTTGGTATTGACATTATATAGGAACTGCCTTGCCTCAAATGAATCTCACTTCTCATTTTATTAGAATGATCATACTTATCTCTGACCTTATCTGTGACTTAAATAAAAGGCATTGGTTCTATTTTGTCATTATCACACATGGCTCTCTGACTGATTTGAGCTGACTACTTTCACTCTTTCCACATATTAGCTTTTGTTCTTTTTTGAGACAGTCTTGATGCACATGTCACTTTTGAGGGCCTCTGAGTAGAGTAGAGATGTGGGCTCTGAGAATAGCAATGTGTGTATGTGTACGTGTACATACTGAGTGTGTGCATCTGTGCATGTGTATGTGCGTATACTGTATGTGTACCTGTGCGTACTGTGTTGTGTACACCTGAGCATGTGTACCTGTGCATACTGTGTGTGTGCACCTGAGCATGTGCACCTGTGCATACTGTGTTGTATGCATCTGTGCATGTATATCTGTACATACTGAGTGTGTGCACCTGTGCATACTGTGTTGTGTACACCTGAGCATGTGCACCTATGCATACTGTGTTGTATGTACCTGTGCATGTATATTTGTACATACTGAGTGTGTGCACCTGTGCATGTGCACCTGTACATACTGTGTGTGTGCACCTGAGCATGTGCACCTGTGCATACTGTGTTGTGTACACCTGAGCGTGTGCACCTATGCATACTGTGTTGTATGTACCTGTGCATGTATATATGTACATACTGAGTGTGTGCACCTGTGCATGTGCACCTATACATACTGTGTGTGTGCACCTAAGCATGTGTACCTATGTATACTGTGTTGCATGCACCTGAGCATGTGTACCTGTGCATACTATGTGTGTGTACCTGAGCATGTGCACCTGTGCATACTGTGTGTGTGCACCTGCACCTGTGTATCTGTGCATACTGTGTGTGTGCACCTGTGCGTGTGCACCTGCGCATGTGCACCTGTGCATACTGTGTTGTGTACACCTGTGCATGTGCACCTGCGCATGTATATCTGTGCATATTGTGTGTGCACCTGTCCATGTGTACTTGTGCATACTGTGTGTGTTCACTTGTGCATGGGTACCTGCATGTGCCTATGTATATTAGGCTCTGATATAGTTATAGATGTTCAAGTCTTAGAAGAGAATTTTTTGGGGCCTCTCATCCATTGATCCCCATCCAGACAACAATCCCTGTATATGTACCATATTTATCCATAGTTACCAGTCTCACCTTAGCTTCTTCCCTGGTCACTTTTTTGTAGGTTTTTTTTTTTGTTGTTGTTGTTGTTGTTAAATATTCTGCCATGTTTTCACTAGTAAATATTGAGTAGAAATTAAGTAGACCTTTTACTTCTCAATTAATACTGCCTTCTTCATTGATAGCTGCCGTCTTCAAGGTTTCAATTGCTACTGACTTGTAAAGTATTGTGTGTCTCTAACACAAGTCTCAGTAAATATCTTCCAATATACATATTTACATATTCATTTGATAGTTATACTTGCTGACTCATAAGCATATCAAAAGGCCAAATTGAGCCCATAATCTTTCTCCTAAGCATGTTCTTGGCACAGTGCTATTATAAGATGCCTATAGTATTGAGTGGTGCCTGTGGCTCAAAAGGGTAGAGCGTCAGCCCCCTATGTTGGAGGTGGTGGGTTCAAACCCAGCCCCAGCCAAAAAATAAAATGCCTACAGTATCATAGATTTGACATAATTCCATAGTTTTACACAGTTTATTGGACTTAGTCGATGGCTCTTCAATAAATGTATTAATATTAACTATAAATCATATCAAAAACTTTGGTTTTAATAATTGATCTATGGTAATAGAAGAGTAAATTATTTTAATAACAATTACCTATTACTTCTTAACATTTGCATAATTAATTTCATATTTTGAATTCACTTAGTAAAGCACATTGTTCATTGCCTATCATTCAGGTAAAGAAAAGATAGATCACAATGGCAAATGTGTTAATTGGCGTCTGTCTAATTAGTTACCCACTAAGACAATGTCTGTATATGCAGATCAGATAAAGTGGAAAACTGGTTCAGTTTTCTAAATTATCAGATAAAAAGCATATGTTCTAATTGTATGGATAGCATGTCATTGTCCATTGCAATCTCTTTAAAATGTGGTGTTGACCCCCAAAAATACTTTATGACACATTGAGTGTGTACTTTGCAAGCACATTACACTGAGGTTCATATGTTGTAGACCACAGTACCCACACCTAACTTCATGGTACAGTGAGTTCATACTCTGAGATTATAAGCATTCAGAAACTGGGCGGGAATGTAAATGTATCAGACAGTAAGATAATTTAATTATGAATTCAGTTTTTAAATAAGGCACCCCTTTTGTTAGGCACTAATGAATTTTGGCATTAACTTGCATCCTGATTGGCAATCCCTGACCCATAATATATACCAACCTGGGTTTGAGAATGTTTATTGAGCAGCCTCCCAGGTCGACTCTCCTGAAGTAGATTCTTCTCTTTAAGTTTCTGTGCCGATGAGTCCTGCTACTGAAAAGGGCGCGTGTTGGAGACCCTGTTACAAAGATTAGATCCTTTCCCCAAGTTCCTAAGTACATTTGGTGTAATGTGAAGATTATGGCTCCCAGTACTGCTCAGAAACATATCTGCAGTGTCGTCTTCTTCTGCGAGTTTCCCTTCTCAACTTTAACTTTTTCTTCCAAAGGGTCTGTGCTATCAGATGTGCATTCCCAAAATACGTTTCTTCAGGGTCTTCAAACGGTTGTGGCAGATACTACCATGGTCAAAATTATTTATCCCCTTTTTGCTTCATTTTTATCTTCTGTTAAATGGGATAATAGTCACACCCATACCATGTGTTGTTTTGGATAAAGATTAACTGATTTAATAATATAGTATATAGAGCATTATGTGTCACGTAGTAGGTACTATGTAACTAGTTCAATATTTCATTATGTTTTCATCATTATCCTCATCAGCAGTAATAATAACATTAGTGTTAGGATTAATGACCTTAAATTTAATCTGAGAACTTTTATTTTACATAACTTGGAATTTACTTCTTTGTAAAGTTCAGGTGTATACTGTTATTGTAAGTTGCATATAAAATGTCTACGTGACACGTCCAAATATCATTACCAAAAAGAATGTAGGAACAGCTTTAAATACTTTTAGGGGAGAAGCATGACCCCTTAAAGCTTTAAAAATAGTTTAGATTCTTTACCCAAATTCTTAAATAAATTTAGTGAACTTTAGGCTTGTGAGGATACCTTCCAAGAGCAAGCAGGTATCTTGGTTAGAGTTTAGATACTGGTGATACTGAAATTCTTTTTCCCAACCATCATGAGCCAAAGTTCCTTGTGAAATTTCCTTAGGGCAGGAACATCACCAGGAACATTACAGTTGCACATAGTAGGTTTTTATTATTAACAGGTTGTTGATAAGGACAGTTGATATATGAGATGTCAATTTTTCTTTCATAATTGAATCTCGGGTAAATTGAGGGTAACAGATTGAAATTGTCAAATATAGAATGGGAATCTGATAACACCGCTAGTTATTATCAAAGAAAGGGGTGGGGTGATGTAAGGAGCTACACCTTATTGGAAGGACAGTTTTAAAAGTTCTTGCCCAAAGGGAAAGAGATCTTAATGGCAAAGCACCTATCTTGCAACCTAAAACTGATTCTTGCACTATTTCTTTTCTGGGTGGAATTGTTGTGTGGGACAATGCCTTTATGTTTTATTATTATTATACAGTTTTATCATTTTTATAGTAACATGTATCAGTTTCATAATAATTATATTACCAGTGTTAACTTTTAAACAAATACATTTGAGGAAGTAAAATACTTCAATGTTTTAAAATGTTGAAAATTATTATGAAATTCACTCTCCTGCTTTGGTTTGCTTTTTCATGTCATTGTTCAAAAACATGTTCTCAGTTTGCAAATATAACTCTCTGGCTTTCTCTCTTTCTCTGTCCCCAGATAGATAGATAGACAGACACACAGACACACAGACACACAGAGGATTCTTAATTGCATTCACATCTTATCAATAGCCTGCAGTTTGCAGAAAATATATATTGTGTCCCAGTTTTTATTCTTAAATACTAAGTTTTTTAGTTCAGTGTTGCCTTTACATAAACATTTCTCAATAATAAATAAAATAATCTGTATTCCACACTTTCTATCATGTTTGATTATGGAAACAATACCACAGTATCTTTTGGGTTGCTTAGATACTGGTGCTACTGAGATCCTTTCCCAGCTGGATGTGTTTCAAGCACATCTTCCATTGATATCCCGTTAATTTACTTGCATTGAGAGTGGTGCGTTTACATGGTACAAATCAGAGTATGTTAATTAGGATGAGGCTGAGCTGCTGTACCAAACAAGCTTCAATGTGCTGCACTTCAAATACAATCTAAGGTAATTTCTTTATAGGGTGGTTGAGAGTCTATTCTAGGAAGTATTCCAGGAAACTGGGCTATTGGGCAGCTCTGCCCTCTTCAACATGTAGCTTCTGAGATGACTACAGTGATTGCTGTTCACATCCCACTGAAGAGAGTAGAGACATTACCAAATACAGAGGAGGCTGAAAAGGTGACGTCTACTGGGACATCCAGGTGTTTGGAAAGGAGGCAAGAATGTGTTGGGCAGCTGGCAGTCACCCAAACACATCCTGACCTAACCTTTTGGCTGCCTTGGTCTATAAGTAGTGCAAATATACCTGTGTCTATTTCAGGTACCCAGAGCATCAAGGACTCCTCAGGACGATGGCTTAGAGACAAACTAGAGAGTGGGGAAAATAAATGTGGCATAATATTTGAGATGCCACTGTAAAAACAAAATAAAACAACAAAAAAAGAGGTAGATCAAATGTATTCTCGTATTTTCTCAATAAAGTTATTACTTTTATCATATTTTCAATAAAAATATATATGATAACAGAAAATAAATGGAATTACTATTTATCTTCCTAACATACAAGGTCGCATGTTGAAAAAATAATGAAGCAAGCAGGATGGGGATAGGTGTCACCAATAAAATCAGCTTAGTATTTTCTCAAAGGGCTATTGATGCCTGAAGTTTAATGGTAGAAATGACAGCAGGTAAAGTCCACCAGGTGGTGGAGCTCAAAACAGAAGATGGAAACAAAAGTGGAAGTCAGAGTCCCCCCATGACCTGACTCTGGCATTAAGGAGTAAATGATATGCCATTCCATCCTGCAATTCCTCTACTAGTAGTATATCCAAAAGACCAAAAATCACTTTATAACAAAGATATTTGCACCAGATTGTTCATTGCAGCTCTATTCATAATAGCCAAGTCATGGAAGAAACTGAAATGCCCACTGACCCATGCATGGATTAATAAATTGTATACCAAGAGTATATGTATGTCATGGAATATTATGAAGCCTTAAAAAAAGATGGAGACTTTACTTCTTTTATGTTTATATGGATGGAGCTGGAACATATCCTTCTTAGTAAAGTATCCCAAGAATGGAGGAAACAGTATCCAATGTACTCAATACTATTATGAGACCAATTTACAATCACTCACACTTTCATATGAAGAATAGATCACAACTACGGCCCAGAATGAAGAAGGAAGGGGGGGACCACCTGGAGGGAGGGCGAATGGTGGGATCACACCTGTGGTGCATGTTGCAAGGGTACATGTCAGATCTATTAAGTATAGAGTATAAATGTCTTAACACAATAATTAAGTAAATGAGGTGAGGGATATATTAACCGGTATGAGGTAAGCATTCCAAATTGTATGTGAAATCAGCACATTGTACCCCATAAAAACATCAATGTATATGTGATATACCTCTTTATGATTTAATAAAGAAAAAAATAAAAAAAGGAGTAAATGAGTCATGTGAGAGTACTCTGAAGCTATTTGTTCACTTTCTCAGTGATTCAAAAGACAGAGACTGAATGTTCTTCTATGTTATCATTGTTTCTTAGACATCATCTGCATTCTTGTGGCCTTGGAGGAGAAAGGCAAGATGTCAGGTACCCATAAATGTCTAAGTATTTGGATGAAGGAAATAGCATGAAAGATCACTTTGGAAAATGATTAAAATTCTAGGAAATATCACTCTGGAAAACCATTGCAATTCTAGACATTAGATTCTTTTGAAAGTAAGACAAACTCTGTAGAATTTTCCCATCACAGATAGAAAACTCTAATATGATGAACTAAACACTCCCTGTAAAAGGATAGATATGAGGGACTCCAAGAACAAACTCTATTTTCAATACAATATTCACAGATTCCTCTGAATTGTGTACTAGTGGCCAGAAGCACCAGATGAGAAGGTTATAATTAATCAGCACTGGTTGATTGGTGCTGTGGGAAAGAACATTTAAACACTATATTTTACCAATGGTGGATCAGAAGAGCATCTCTACACCCAATGGGCAGCGTGCTCTTCCTTTGTTTCTGAACACAATGCTTTCCTTATTGGTTCAACTAATTTTTAGTTTTTCCAGTTCTGTAGCTCTTTGCATTTACCTCTGGTATTGAAAAGTTGACAGATATTTCGTAATTTACCTTTGCTAATGGTGCTAACACTGAAATGTTACCCCGATACTTTTTCTGGAAAGACAAAAACATCCTGTGAAATATAGGTCCACTGATACCTTCCCCCATATGGTCAGTCATAGAAAAAGTCCATGATGCTAAATATATTTAGCCTCAACTGAAAAAACCAAGAGCCATAAGCACTTTCACCTCCAGGCAGCTGCTGTGTCAGCCTTTGGGCTTTGTTTTCCTTGGGGGCTGGGCGCCCAAGGATGTGCAATCTTTCTAAAATATCTTAAACATAAACTACTGATGACAAGATTTTTTTTTTAATGTATCAAAGGCACAGCTGCATCAGATTTTTTTTAAAGCATCTAGGACATTTCAGTTTTCAGTCTTGAATTTCAAGCACTAGAGACATGACCAGACTCCTCAAGGACTGAGCAGTGTGACCTCCTCATTCCAGCATATTAACACATGGAAATGATTTAAAAATCAAAATGATATGTGAACAAAAACACTGAAATATGAAAAAAGCACCGGATTGGGGGTGATTATGTTGAATGACAAATTTATTAAAAAGCCCTGGATTCTCCCCTTTGAGCCTAGAATTCTATTTGTGTATCACTTTTGGAATTACGGGGGAAAATCTTTGTGTTTTGATATCATCCCCATTAACTACTACTTACTGAATAATAATAATAGTAATGAAAATAATCATAAGGAAAAGTCCATGTCCCGCTCTACTAGAAGTTGGATTGACTTCAGGCCACTTCAATGCCAGGCAGAGTACGTGGCTCATGCACGAAGCACAATCCTTACTTGTTCAATGGATACCAGAATAGAGGGACTCAAGGAACAGTTACAGGTAATCTAGGGGGGTACATGAGAATGAAGGACAACCCTGCTCTCAAGCGTCTCCTATTCTATGTGAGAAAGGGATTTGGGTGATTATTTGCACAATGACAAAAGCCACAATCCAGTATGAATTGCTGAAGGGAGATAGGAGCAAATACCTAGCGGGGTGAGGGGATTGGCTGCAGTTCATAGAGGAAGTAACATCTGAGTTAGACCCAGAGGACGAATATTTCTGCAAAGATGGAAAAGGGGCAGAAAAAGTTGAAGAAAGAAGAACAGTAGCAGCATGTGAAAAATTCATTCCGAGGATATGGCTATTGAGGTTGTAGAGGTCTTTGTCTAACAGTTAGTGAGACTTTCTGTCAGTTTTGTAAAAATAAGGGGCATAGTAAGGAACAAAACCATAAGGTCCTGTTGAATATTGCAACTTTGCTCATTCACGTGGATGAAACTTCTTTCTCCCGGGATAAACACCCACTTGTCTGTGGGACAAGCAAGGTGGCGATGTCTGACCAGCAGTCTTGTTGAACCAGAGGTGGCTGGGAGATCCTGACAGTCTGGTTAAGTGTAAAGTTCCCGCCCAGATGCCAGTGAAGATTTGGGAGTCTACATTAAGACCAAATACTCAGGTACTACCACGGGGTCGTAGGTGAGAGAGGTTTCCCCCAGTTGTAAGTAGTAAGGCAGGTTGAAGTCTGAGGTGGTGCTGTGCCTGCTGCCTGGTAAGTCCCTTGAGAATCACTTCATTGCGTTGTTCTCTCTGATGTTCTGTATTAAGTATGTACCTGCCGTGTGTCTTACCTGCTCAGACAGGTAATTTGTTTTCTCCCTCAGTTATTTAAAAATACATGATATTTTATTAAGTTTATTTAATCTCTCTATTGCTTTCATCAAATTTCAAATCTTTATTGTCTTTATTCACTCAAAGTTTACAAATAGGAATCACTGAGTGAATTATTACGGAATTTCTAAATGACAGATTGAAAGAATTTCAAGCAAAGCCTGAAGTCAGATTCTAGAATGACTTTGATTTGTGGATCAGATCAAGGTCAGCGTTTAGCTAGACATGAGGTCAATTAGGACTTAAGTAGGCAAAAGGAATGCAAGAGAAAGTTGTGAGGTATTCCCTGATCCTGTCCATTTGAAATGGTTTAATGTACATTGTATATTTGTATATTGAAAACAGGTGTGCAATATTTAATGATTATAGAAGCAATGCCAATAAGTTATTCATATTAATTAAAGATAATTTTACTCATCATCCAGTTACTAATAGTTTAAGTTATGCAATAAGAACTTCCTATCAAGGTCAATATAAAATTAATTCACGTGACACTTCTGATACACTATTTTTTTAACTTAACTGAACCTAAACATGTAACTCAAGAGAAAAATCCTTTATTCTACTTTATAGAATTATAAAGTAATTCTATACTTCTAGATTTCACAAATACTCAATATGAATTGAGATTGTAATTAGCCACTGAAAAACCAAAATGGGAAATAGGATAATATAACACATAAGCATTACCAAAATTGTTTGGTTGACTAATATCCTGTTTTTAATTTTTTAATTAATTTATTTTTTTAAATCTCAGAATTTTGTGAAGTTTCAAATGTTTTAGCTATTTACATTGCTTTTGTACCATTTGGATGAAAGTTCTAAGTGTTCCCTTCAAAAATTAACCAGATAGTATGTTCACCCACTCTCTCTCCCCCTACTTTTTGATGACTGTTATTTCTATATGTGCACGTAAGTGTTGATTGATTAGTTCCAGTTTCGTAGTGAACACACGTGGTATTTGTTTTTTAATTCTTGTAATATTTCTCTTAGAAGAATGTTCTCCAGTTCCATCCATTTAATACAAGAAATATCAGGTCCCCATTGTTTTTATGGCTGAGTAGTACTCCATGGTAGACATATACCACATTTTCTAATCCACTCATGTATAGACTGACTAATATCTTAAAGTTTGTCTTTTATTTTGTCTTTTGACTTATTATTGAATGTATGATAACAAACATTTCACTTTAATGTATTATTTATATATCTGAATAAATTATACATTATTCCTTCAAAAAAGATACATTTTTAGCAAGGAATATCTATTATCAATGAGAAGAGTTTAATTTATGTGTTCTGGGAGGACAGAGTCCAGGAAGGCTTACTTCCTGGGACTGGATAGAAAACTAACACTAGTTAGTTTTGAACCTGCACTTTGTGTGGATTGTGCAGTCATCACCATGTTTTTATTTTAACAAAATTTACATAACATAAATGCAACCATTTTAAGGTGCAAATTTAGTGGCATTTAAAACATAAGAATGTTATATAATGATCGCCTCTGTCTAGTTGCATGGCATTTTCGTCACCTAAAAGAAAATCCTTTACCCATCCAGCAGTCCCTTTCATTTCCCTTTCCTCTACCCCGGACAACCACTGGCCAATTTTTTGGATTTACCAATTCTGAATGAATGGAATCGCACAATCCATAACCTTCTGTGGGTCATCCGCCATGCAGCATGTATCACAAGGTCATTTCTTTCAGCTAGACAGTATTCCATTGTATGGATATAAATATCCCACTCACTCCTCTGTGCATTTACATAGTCGTCTGCTGATGGACATTTGGGTTCTCTTCACTTTGGACTAATGGGAATAAGGTTGTTATGTACATTCATGTACAAACGTTTGTGTGAATACCTATTGTAATTGTTTGGGGTATCTTCCTGGAAGTGGGATTATTGGGTTCTGCGGCGAGTCCATGCTTAGCTCCTCTAGGAATCTGCAGAGCTGCTTTCCACAGTGGCTGCAGCACTCCACATTTTCAAGAACAGTGTGCGAGGGCTCTCAGGTTTCCACGTCCTTAGCAATCCTTGTTCTCTTGAGCATTTGGATTTTTTTGTTTGCTTGCTTTCATTATAAACGTCTTAGTGGATCCAAGTGCTTTCATTTGGTCTCTGACTTGCATTTCCCTGACGGGTGGTGTTTGTCATCTTCCTTTGTTTGTTGGCCACTCGTACATCTTCTTTAGAGTAACGTCTACAGAAGGCGTTGGAGGAGTTCTGATTTGTGTTGTTTGATTTTTGTTGTTGAGCTGGAAGAGTTTTTTATATATTCTAGACACTGGACTCTTGCCAGATATATGATTTATAGGTTTGTTTTTCACTTTTTTGAGTTTCCTTTCTAGCAAAAAAGATTGTTCTTTTTTTATTTTTCTGAGTCCAATTAGTAAAGATTTTATTCTTATGTTTTTTTTATTTCCAAGGACTCATTATCAATTGCAGGATTATAAGTACCTCCCCTTTGATTTCTTTTAAGTTGTTATATATTTTCAGTTCTTACATGTAGGTCTTTGATCTATTTGGAATGAATTTCTGTATGTGGAGTCCAGTAGGGGTCTAACTCCATTCTCCCATGTGTGCACATCTAATTGTCCCAGCACTAGATGCTGAAGATACTACTCTTTCCCATTGGATGTTCCTGGTATCTTTGTCCAATATTGATTGACCATAGATATATGGGTTTCTTTATGAACTTCTGGTATTCGATTTTCAGAAACACTTAAGAAATTCCATGCAGAGCCTGAAAATAGTAAGAACTATAATTTGGGAAATACAAATTGTTGTAACTTAAAGTAATTATATAGCACCTTAATTAACCACGTTAATTCATTGCATATAATAACATTCTTGATCATAGTCATAGAGCTTCACCATGAATACATCTGATAAATGGCAGCCCTTCCATTAGAAGACTTCTAATTACATTAATTAGCATCAGTCATATTTAGAAATATATATGTATATCTTTCAGATATTTAATATGTATTATAACAAATAATATAATATACTCATATACACACATATTTCCTTTTCTCCTAAAATAAGGACCTTGAAGTGTCTGTAATTCTCTGTCATTTGCTGCCTGTTCTCTTCCATAAAATAAAATAGATGTCAAGTAGGAAAAATTAAGGAAAGAAGAAAAGAACGAAGAGAGATGAGGGAACATTAAAGAGAGAGAAGGAAATAGAAATGAAAAGAAAGTGGCTTATGCTATCGAGATCCCAGCAGAAAACAGGTGGTATATATGAATTGAGAAATGTGAGGCTATTTTGATAAAGTGGTTATTTAAATAAGTATGGCCAGGGTTTGGGGAAATCTGCAGGGTTGAGCAGCATCTTGGCATTGCAGCAGTAAATCTCATCAAGACAGTGAGAATGAAGGGGCAAGGAGGAGGCACCTCACACAGACTGAACAAAATTCATGTAAATGGCAGTGTCTGAAGGTGACTGTTGATTAAATGATGCAGCCAGCATGTGGGGATACCTTTGATGTCCTTGGGGTCTACATCAGCCAAAGAAACCAGAAACAGGTTCAGATCTCATTGGGTTGGTCCATATTGGTCAGACTCTTTGGCACAGGCTAAGATGCAGAAGAGAAGCAGTTTCCCCCTCCCTGGGTTGTTTAATATTTGGTGGCTGTGAGTTGCTTTCAAATTTATTATCTCCCCAACTCTTCAAAACTTGCCTAGAATCTAGGCAGAAAAAGCAGAGACCCATTGGGTGAGCTACAGAAAATAGTAAATAAGTATCTGTGAGGGGCTGGGTAAAGAACAGGCCAGAATAACCTTGGGTCAGATGGGAAGTGGCAATGCAGAGTCAGGGGCTGTTAGTAGTTCAGAGTACACTCCCTTTGGTGAATAGAGAACAGACAAAATAGCTGTCCCAGTGATGAACTGAAAACTCACGTCTGTGGATAGTGGTCATAAAAGCCTTAGAAAGAGGAGATGATCTATTTAGAGATGGAATTACAGGCTTTATTAGAGGGGCAGTTATGAAAAACATGTTTTCTTCTTTAATAGTGTACAGGCATGCCTCAGAGACATTTGGGCTCAATTTCAGACCCCCTAACTATAAAACAAATATAACAGTAAAGCAGGTCATGCAAATTTCTGAGTTTCCTAGTGTATAAAAGTTATTTTTAAACTGTACTATTATCTATAAAGTGCAAAATAGCATTAGGTCTAAAAAATGTATATATCCTAATTTAAAAATACTTTCTGGGGCTGGGTGCAATGGCGGACACTTGTTATCCTAGCCCTCAAGATCAGAAGTATACCTTGAACTCGGGAGTTTGAAACCAGACTGAGTAAGAACAAGACCCTGTCTATACTAAAAATAGAAAAACTAGGCAAGCATGGAAATGGACACCTATAATCCCAGCTGTTTGGGAGGCTGGGGTAGAGGATCAGTTGAACCAAGATGTTGGTGTAAACTGTGATGATGCCATGGCACTTTACCCCAAGGTGACTAGTGAGATCTGTCTCAAAAAAGAAAAAAAGTACTGTTGACTAAACAGTGCTAACAATCATCTGAGTGATCGATGGTCATAAGCTCTTGGCCTCAATGATGATGGTGGATGACTGATCAGGGTGGTGGCTGCTGACGATCAGGGTGCCTATGGAAATTACTTCAAATAAAACAACAACAAATTTGTTTTATCAACTAATAAAACATATCCTTTCATTTCCTTTCATGTCAGATTTCTCTCTACCATGCAGTGCTGTTTAGTGGCATTTTACCCACAGTAGAATTTCTTTAAAAATTCAAGTTTGTCTTCTCAAACTGTACCACTGTTTTATCAAACGTATTTACCATTCTGAATCTTTCATAGTCATTTCGACAATGTTCACGGTGTCTTCACCAGGAACCCACACATCACACATCTCAAGAAGCCCCGTTTTGCTCTTCCATAAGCAGCAATACCCCATCCATTAAAATATTATCATGAAACTGTAGCAATTAAGCCATCATATCTCCAGCTCCCCTTCTGATTGTAGTTCCCTTGCTATTTGCATCATATCTGCATTTACTTACTGTACCAAACTCTCGAACTCCTCAAAGTCACCTATCAGGGTTGGAATCAACTTCTGCACTTCTGTTAATGTGAGTTTGAGTAATATCTAGAATTATAAAGTTTAAGGTTTCTGATTGACCTTGCCCAGAACTGTCAGAAGAATCATTATCTATGGCAGCTATAGCCTTACAAAATATATTTCTTAAATAATAAGATTTGAGTAAAAATTATCCTTTGGTCCACAGGCTGTTGAAGCAAGTGAACACACACTAATCTCCTGTGTAGCTCCATCAGAGCTCGTGGGTGACCAGATATATTATCATGAGCTATAATATTTTAAAATAAATACTTTTTTTTATTCCTGAGCAGTAGGTCTTAACAGTGGGCTTCAAATATTCATCACACAATATTCTAGCTTCAGCTTTTTCTGCTGTAGCATCTTCACCTCCCTCAGCCTTCATAGAATTGAAGAGACTTTGAGCTTTACTTTGGATGAGACTTTGGCTTAAGAAAACGGAATGGTTGCTTTCATTATCTATCCGCACTATTAAAATGTTCCCTGTATTAGCAATAAGGTGGTTTTTCTTTTTTCATCATTCATGCATTTGCTAGAGTAATACTTTAATTTCTCTTCAATAACTTTTTCTTTTTGCATTCACAATTTGGCTAACTCTTTGGTGTAAGATACCTTCAATCTATCTTGGCTTTCTACCTGCCTTCATTACTAAACTTAGTCGTTTTAAATTTTATTTAAACTGAGAGACTTGTAATTCTTCCTTTCAATTAAACACTTGGAAGACATTGTAGGGTTATTCATTGGACTAATTTAAATGTTATTGAATCTCAGGGAATAGAGCACCCCCAAAGAAGGAAAGAGCAAGGTAATGGCTGGTCAGTGAAACAGTTAGAACAGACACAGCATTTATCAATTAAGTTTATCATTTTCTTTGAGCATGGTTCATGACACCCCTGCCAAATAATTATAATAGCAACATCACAGATGACTGATCACAGATCACTGTAGCAGGTATAATAGTAACTACAAGGTTTAAATATAGGAAGAATTACCAAAATGTGATAGAGAGACACAAAATAAGCACATGCTATTGGAAAACGGTGCAAATAGACCTGCTCAGTGCAGTGCTCCTACTGATACAGACCTTCAGATAGACCTCCTCAGTGCTGTGCTCCTACTGATACAGACCTTGAGATAGACCTGCTCAGTGCAGGGCTCCTACTGATACAGATCTTCAGATAGACCTGCTCAGTGCAGGGTTCTTACTGACACAGACCTTCAGATAGACCTGCTCAGTGCAGTGCTCCTAATGACACAGACCTTCAGATAGACCTCCTCAGTGCTGTGCTCCTACTGATACAGACCTTCAGATAGACCTGCTTGGTGCAGTGCTCCTACTGATACAGACCTTCAGGTAGACCTGCTCGGTGCAGTGCTCCTACTGATACAGACCTTCAGATAGACCTGCTCGGTGCAATGCTCCTACTGATACAGACCTTCAGATAGACCTGCTCGGTGCAATGCTCCTACTGACACAGACCTTCAGATAGACCTGCTCAGTGCAGGGCTCCTA
>CAUYQV010161762.1:0-58754 GCA_963574575.1 Galagoides demidoff | reverse complement strand
TTATTGAATGGTAACTATGTACATTAATGCACTTCTGGGGTACAGTGTGGGGTTTTCACATGCAATCCGAAATACTTCCATCAAACTGATCAACACAGCGTTCATGTCATTTTCTCAGTTACCGTTTTAAAATGTTCTGATTCTACTCTTAGAGAGTTTCACTTGTACCCCTGTAAGATAAAGCTCAAAAATGGTCCCTCCAATCCCCCTCCCTCCACCCATTCGCCCCCTCCCTTCTCCCTCCCAAGAATGGTTTTAAACTCACGGAGCCCTCAGCCTCCTGTCTGAAAACCACTTCCATCACAGTCGAGCCTGTGGTTTGTGCATTCTGCATCCAGCTCAGTCAGCTCATTAATGAAAGCAAAATTATAGAACCTTTATTCGAGTTGATTAAATTATTCCTAAATGGGGCAATTTCAAGTTATGAATAAGTTTCCATCTTTTATATTTCTAACTAGACACTCCTTTCCCCTTCATTCTGCCCTGAGGATGTGTAAAGGTTATAAATAATTTAAAAGAGAATTTCCTAAAATGTCTTGCATTTTAATGAATTCCAAAGATTGAATTACCAAAAGGGGTTAGTAACGTTTAAATTATAAGAATGTTCTGCATCAGGATTCCGTATTGTTCACGACAATACAGTCCTCGTGCTAGTCCAGTGTGATAACATGAGGGGGTAAATAACAATGCGTTGTGAAGACATTATGAAGTAATTACAAAGAAAACCACAGGAATGTTAAAAAGAAGAGGCATTTTCACATTCTTCCAAAAAAGAAAAAATTCCCTTCACTTCTGAAAAAAATAGCTTCCTGAATGACTGATGTTCATAATTATACAAGAAAAGTGCGAAGGTCCATTGGCATGGCAGCTCCTATAGACCTAACTCTCTAAGTCATTGTTATCCAAAGGGTGGGAAGCGTGCTCTGAAAGATCCTTTTAAGTGCAAAGCAGCTGCAGAGTTAGATTAAATAAGATCATAAGGGAGAAAGCTGCTTTCAATTCTCTTCTGATTACCTAGTTAGAGCAAACCCTAAGTCTAAAAGTCTCAGTTCGATGATAATGTTTACACCACCTTTTAAACACTTACCTATCGTCACATTTAGCAAATGAACCCCTTCAGTCTAATTCAGCATTACGAATGTATATTCTTTAGGCCAGTAAACTTCTTAAAGAACTTCTGAAGTCACATATACATTTATTCAGCTATGTAGAACAATAAGGTCACAAAAATAGGCACTTATTTTGTGCAAAATCAGTATATAACATTGAACACTTCCAAGCCCCAGGCAGAAATTAAACTAAAAGAGTGAGATCCTGCTTAGAACTTCCTACAGACAATGGTATCTACTCAAAATTAGTAAAATTGTTTTATTTCCATTGTATTTACTTATAGTTATTGTTATTTTTCTCTTTATTTTGAGGCATGCTGTTTTTCCTTGTATGTAGTGATGCAGAGTTTCCTGTTTGACTTAATTCAGCATCAATTCAAAGAAAAAGATTAAGTAAATAATAGTGCAGAGGGCATACAGATGTGAGAAAAGTCCCAACAGAAGTGTATTAATGATGAAACTTTGGGAAATGCTGCTCTTCTGAGATCAGGCGTGCAGTTTCCCTACTAACTCACCCTGCCCTTCCCTCATAGCTGCTGATGCTCAGGTACCTACGTGCATTTCCATAGCTGTCACCACAGAAAAGGTGCCGGTGACAGTGATAAAGAGGGACACCAGGATAGCAGACTGATGTCACAGAACTGAGAAAGGGGTTGAGAGACAGCAAGGTTTACACCTAACTAATCTTCCAGTAATCACAGGATCCTGTGACCTTTTTAAAGCCAGATCAGATGCTCTTTGGCCAATATATCTTTTTTTTAAAGTAAATTTCAGGTTAATATGAAGGTACAAACAGGTCAAAATACTTGATTTTTTTACACAGAGTCCCTGTTATGGTTATGTCCCACACATAAAAGGTGTGCCAAGTCCCCCCACCCCATGCCCATTCATTGAGAGCACTCCCAACCCCCGTCCCCTTTCCCCTCTGTTATTACCCCTCCCCACCTCCTTAAATTGAAATGAGTGTTTTTCTCCTATGTGGGCATGCATCAGATCATCTACTGGCTTCATATCAAATGAAGCAACTGGGCAATTGTTTTTCCATTCTTGTGATACTTTACTGAAAGAATGTGTTTCAACTCCACTCAGGATATTACAAAAGATGTGGCATCACCATCTTTTTATGGCTGAATAGTATTCCATGGTGTGCACGTCCCATAATGTATTAATCCATTTCTGAGTTGATGGGCATTTAGGTTGTTTCCACGTATTGGCATTTGTAAATTGAGCTGCAATAAACAATCTAGTGGAGGGGAGATGCCTGTGGCTCAAGGAGTAGGGCACCAGCCCCATACACAGGAGGTGGTGGGTTCAAACCTGGCCCCAGCGAAAAACTGCAAAAAACAATCTAGTGGAAATGTCCTTGTGATAAAATGATTTTTTTCCCTCTGGGTAGATGCCTAATAATAGGATTGCAGGGTCAAATGGGAGATCTACTTTGAGATCTTTGAGAATTCTTCATATTTCTTTCCAAAGAGGCTGCATTACTTGCAATCTCACCAACAATGTAAGAGTGTTCCCCTCTCTCCACATCCATGCCACCATCTGCCTATATTTCTAAGTACTGAATCATCCACACTGTTAAATAGCACAGTAAATGGCTGCACTCTGCAACACACTACATGTTATTTCTTTTTGGGTCGCAGACTCTTTGATAAAGCTTGCCTTTAGGTGTCTGTCCTAATCTCTTCATGTTTAGTGTTGGTTTTAACCTGTTCATGTTTAGTCTTAGTGTTGCATATGATTAGCAGTTTCTAGCAGATATGGGTATCTGGATGTTTTACTGTGCATACATCAGCACATGTATAAATATATAGACACACATATACACATATTTAAAATATTGTTTAAATTATGAAGCATGGGGTTAATGTGAGATGATCTCATTTTGAGGAACTAATTTTTGTCTTAAGAACATTTTTTGAAATGGCACCTTGTTTGTTTGTTTGTTTGAGACAGAGTCTAACTCAGTTGCCCTGGGATTCAGTGCAGTGGTATCATAGCTTACAGCAACCTCAAACTCTTAGACTCAAGTGATTCAAATGCCTGAGCCTCCTGAGTGGCTGGGACTACAGGTGTCTGCATATCACTTGGCTATTTTCTAGAGACAGGGTCTCGCTCAGCTCATGCTGGTCTTGAACTCCTGAGCTTAAGCAATCCACCTGCCTCAGAGTACTGGGTTTATAGGCATGTGCTACTACCTCCCACCTGGCACCTTGCTTTTGAAAGCTAGGACAGGATATCTCATGACCTATTTGAATGCGGGCTGCATGACGGAAATGTTCGCCATGGGATGTGGAAGGGTGTACTCAGAGTGACTCATTTTCCAGATGCCTATTAATAATAAAATTAGTTTTAGTCATGCAGATAAGGAGAAAAGGGAACTCTTACAAGTTGTTGGTGGGAATGTAAATTAGTACAGCCATTATGGAAAACTATATGGAGGTTTCTCAAAAGATGAAAAATGAGACTATCGTATGATCCAATAATCCCACTCTGGGTATATTGTCAGAAGTAATGAAATCAATATGTCAAAGAAATACCTGCACTTCCATGTTTACTGCAGCACTAGTCACATTAGCCAAGATGTGGAATGAACCTAAGTATTCATCAAGGGATGAACAGATAAAGAAAATGTGCTGTATATACAGACAATATTATTCAACCATGAGAAAAGAATGAGGTCCTGTCATTTGTGGCAATGTGAGTGAACCTGGAGGACATTATGTTAAGTGAACTAAGCCAGACACAGAAAGACAAATATCCCATGTGATGTCACATATATATAGAATCTAAAGAAATTGATCGTAGGGATGTGGAGAGTAGAATAGCAGTAATGAATGGCCAGGGAGAGAAAAAGGGAAAGGGAGATAAAAAGGTATGGGTTACCTGGTACAAAATTACAGTTAGATAGGAGAAATAAGTTCCATTGTTCTATTCCACAGTAGAGCGACTATGGTTAACAGTATTACTGTTATATACAGTATTGCATTGTATATTTCAAAATAGCTGGAAGAGAGGATTTTGTATATTCTCATTCAAAGAAATGATAAATTAATGAAGTGACAGATATGCAAAATGCCCTGATTTGATTTTTATGCCATGTATATATGTATTAAAATATCACACTATGCCCCATAAATATTTATAATTATTATGTCAATGTAAAAAATTCAAAGTTAATAAAAATAATTCACTTAGAATAATGGTATCCAGTTCCATCAAAATTGCTACAAGACATTAATTTCTTTTTATGGTTGAGTAGTACTCTGTATATAACACATTTTGTTAATCCATTCATAAGTTTTTTTTTTGAGACAGAGTCTTATTCTGTCACTCTGGGTAAAATGCTGTGGCATTATCATAGCTCACAGCATCCTCAATCTCCTAGGCTCAAGAAATCCTCTTCCCTCAACCTCCTGAGTAGCTGGGACTACAGGTACCCACCACAATGCCTGGCTATTTTTTCTATTTTTAATAGAAATGGGTTCTCACTCTTGCTCAGGCAAGAGTGATTTCAAATTCCTGAGGTCAAACAATCTACCCACCTCGGCTTCCCAGAGTGCTAGGGTTATAAGCATGCCACTGTGCCTGGTCTAATACACTCATGAATTGAAGGGCACTTAAGTTGATTCCATGTCTTTGCAGTTGTGAATTGTGTTGCAATAAATCAGTTTCCCTGCTGCGCTGCTCACAAATACCATGTACCATTATTAGCGTAATAATAACACCAAATATTATTCTGTATTTAAATATACAGATAGTATCTCCCTGGGAGGTGCCACAATATTTTCAGAATCATTCTGTTGAAAAATTTGTTGTAACCAACCAACATTCACACGCTATAATCAAAATGACTGACCCTTCTGAGAGACAGCCAACTGTGCTTCTTATAATTAGGCCACAGTTGATTGCTCTGACCTGAAGTTAGGTATAATAGTCACAACTTGGATGAGTTTAGTAACTCTTCTGATAATGAATCTATTGTCACAGCCTAGTTGTTTCCTGAAATTGTCAGGTTAAATTTATAAATGAAAAGATAACACTGGATGTGAAATAATAAACGTCAAGGTGAATCCTGGTAAATTTTTATACTTTTCCAGAATACAGAATCATACGTACATGTAAGGCTTTTAAAAGGCCATTTATTTGTAAGGAATAAATGCCAGCTGAACCTTAAACTTTCTAGGTAGCAGAATTCAGAGTCAGATAATAGAATGTCTACTAAATTCTGAGATATGGTAAGTTTGTTTGACCTAAGAACTTTATATTCAGCTAAATTACTTTGCAAGGATGTATTATGAAGATATGTTCAACCAACAGACACTCTCAAGCCAGTAGATAGCACATAGGTCCCTTTTCATAATCATTCTGGATTTTGCAATTCAGCCAACGAAAAGATGAATCAGTGTAAAGAATTCAGGATGGACAATCCTTGGTTGTGAGCATTGATGAATTTCAACTTTGTGGGAATTATGGTGGAAAAAAATGCAAACAATAACTACTAAGAATTTAAAATTTTGAAAAATTAAACAAAAATTCTGGATTAGGAGAGCAGGTGGTTGGATGATATACATTTTCAAGGCACTGCAAGAGGTTCAGTATGGCTAGATCATTGAATGGACAAGACTAACGTGGAAACTGGGGCCATTAATAAGTGGTCAGATCTCTCTGGGCCCGTAAACCACATGAAAGAATTGAGACATCTTCCATGGAACAGTAGGAAGCCATTACAGGACTTCCAGCTGGGAGCTTCTGTATTGTCTTCTGCTGAGAGTGTGAGGGAAATGATGTGATAAGAGGAAGAGAAGGGGTGAGATGTATAATAAGGAGAGAAAACTTACTAGAGAAACTTAAAAGGCATACAAGCTCTCTTAAGTTCTCTGCACAGGTCCTATTTAAGGCCAATGACCCCGGGC
Organism: Galagoides demidoff; assembly: GCA_963574575.1. Lineage (NCBI taxonomy): Eukaryota > Metazoa > Chordata > Mammalia > Primates > Galagidae > Galagoides > Galagoides demidoff. The sequence continues at coordinate 52,726 of CAUYQV010161762.1, read as the reverse complement.
TGGCCCCTTCTGGGCATTGAAAATAGCTTCACCTGGGAGGTGAGCTTTCCTACCCCAACCCAGCCTTACCACCTGGATGGGGGCAGCAGCTCACAGCCAATGGCTGACTGATTCAGGGATTCAAATGCCTCCTTCAGAACCTCCCATGAACCAGCCAGTCAAGATCATATCCGGGCTTAGCTTCTCTCACTGCCCTCTGCTGCTTTCCTCACTCTCCTTTTCCAGAGATCACGCTCAACAAATCCCTTTTGCCAGAATTCCTCTCAGGAGTACTTCAAGGAAACCCAATCTAAGACAGTGTTTTAAGAGCCAAGTTGAAGTTGAATGCCACAAATCTGTAGCGGCCTTGGTCTGTGCATCTGTATTTCTCTCTAGCAGTAATCAGTGGCACAGGGGTAGCTCTAAAGACCAGGCATTTAGACTGATCCCTGGTTGGGGATTTGCCAGCTGGGTAGGATGGAATGACCAAGGGATAAAAGAATGTCTGTGACAGCAGTCTCAGTGATGGGCTGTGAAAGCTGAACTGGATAGGGATGGAACTAAGAGAAAGGATGGGGAAAAGGGGGACCACGGGACTGGGGTTGCTAATAATTTTTTACACTATCTATATGCACACACACATATATACATACACAATGTTATACCTCTCATATATACTTCACGTGTGTGTATTTACAACAATATATGAAAATTGAAGGAGAGCCAAAAGATAGAACAGTAGAAAGTTTGAAGTTAAAATTTCAAGAGATAGGCAATGTAAACTGCATCAGGATTATATTACAGAGCAATTTTTTATTTCTCATTTAGCTGATATTTATGTGAAACAGCAGCTAGATCTCCAGTACAATAACACTGATCAATTTTTTTGGTGAATCTAAATCCTTAGGCCAGTGAAGCATTTATCCTTAGTGAAAAACAGAATTTAGTAAGATGTGTCACTTCTTTTTTCACTGCTCAGCCTGAGCAGCAGGAAAAGATTGCTGGGATTCTTAAAACTTGGCCGAAGGCCCATTAATGAATTGTGAGTGTCCTATTGATGGATTAAGAATGGACTCAAAACTGCTTCCTTGGGTCTTCTGTGTGGTCCTCTATTTCATAAGCTCTAGTTTTCACTCTCGACTTAAGGCTGTATACACAGAGCCAACTAAATGAGTTGCTATGATGACTAAAGCTGTAAACTGACTTAGGCACATAACCCCACTTTCCTAATGATTCTAATTTGCTGGGGTTTTGTTTTTGTTTTTGTTTTTGGAGACAGAGTCTCACTATGTCACCCTTGGTAAAGTGCTATGGTGTCACAGCTCACAGCAACCTCAAACTCTTGGGTTTAAGTGATTCTCTTGCCTCAGCCTCCCTAGCAGCTGGGACTACAAGTGCCTGCCACAATGCCCAGCCATTTTTTTGTTACAGTTGCCATTGTTGTTCTAGCTGGCCAGGGCTGGGTTGGAACCTGCCAGTCTTGGTATATGTGGCTGGCTCGGTGACCACTGTAGTATGGGTGCCAATGGCGGTTCAACCCGGTAACAGGGAGTTGAAATATGAAGTGCCCCAGGCAGAGAGGAGCTGGAGTGACAAGCAGCAATTTTTTTTTTTTTTTTTGCCCATGAAATGGACTTAGTAAAAAACATTTGAGAGTCTCCATTCTAAGAGAGCTCAAGTAAATGGCATCTTCATTCAATGGAGGGATGTGAAAATAAAGAAGATCTCTGAAGAATGTCCTCCCACAACTACCCTTTATATATGTATCACCTCCTAAGAAAAAAATGAGAGAAACAGCAGGCCATGTTCTCCTCTTGGTCAAACCGAAGATTGGAAGTCTGAGTCATTCTTGATGTCTCTATTCCCAAGTTAGTCTAAACTAACTTAAACAAATAGGTCACATAGTTCTGGTGTACAGATTAGCCAAAGAGGTGAGAAGAAACTTATAAGATATTTCAGAAGTCCTGATGAGGTTACTATGATAGATGAATAAAGATCAGGAGATACTGGGTGGCTTTCATCTAGAAAAGATGAAAAAGTATCAAAATGATTTAACAATACAGGATTTGATGATACAGGATTAGTTACATATTATATGATAACAGAAGAATAATCAAAAAAAATAGTGTAATGAGTCCATTAGATTTCATTCATTTAAAAAATATTTGTGAAAGGCTTATTATACATGTATTTCAGGCACTTCTTTTTTTCTTTGCAGTTTTTGGTCAGGGCAGGGTTTGAACCCACCACCTCTGGTATATGGGGCTGGTGCCCTACTCCTTTGAGCCACAGGCACCGCCCTCAGGCACTTTTTTTGAACTTGGGGATGTTATCATGAACTGAAAAGATTAGGCTTTGCTCTTAAGGTGCTGACAAGTGAGAGGAGAGGAAGACCAGCGTTCCTAACACAGAAGCAGGGTCTAGAGCCTCAAATACTTATTGCCACTACTGTCCACAGTGTAGGACAAGACTCCTCTCCTCCAGTACACACCCCTCATGATTGCCAAGTGTTATTCATCACACCTGTGATCTTTATCCATCTGTCATAATAACCCCACGGAGATTCTAAACATTCAAAAATGTTCTTCCCAAATGCATTTTACAGAGCTCAAGTGATTGATCTATAAAATGTATTTTCATTAATATGACTCTGCTTAGTTTTCAAAATCTGAATTTGTCACCAAGAAGGGAGATACAGAGCCACATCCTTGCTGTGCAATCACTGGAAATAGGCTCCAAACCATGTATTGTTCCTCTGTATCAGCTTAACGGACAGGCCATGTGGTTGCTATCCAGCTTGTTTAACATGTACATTCAAATAAAAGAAGCAAAACAAATTGCATTGCAGCCTACTTACTTTTTGTTGAATGAGGAAACTGCCCTTTCTAATCTCCTATTGTAGACAGGAAAAAACAAGTTTGCATCAATAACTGTTCTGTTTGTTAAATATGTATGTTCAAAAACAGTGAGTACCAAATCAAATAGCTTTAATGCTCAATTATGTTAAATAGCCCCCATTTGGAGTTTTTTCCAAAATAAATCTAAGTAAATATTGATAAGCAGCACAAAACATATTAATAATGTGTTGTCTGAGCTTGTTATTTAGGGGATTAAAATCACAGCCGAGAGAGCAAATAAATATTACAAGTTACACTGCATCGTATTTGCCAAACTTCCTAAATTATTAGCAAATCCACTGAGTAAATGCGGCAGCGAAGCACAATCTGTTTCCCATGCAAATCTGAAATCCACTTATGAGGCATAGAGGGTGCAGACAGGCTTTCAGAAGAAGAATTATTGATTCATCATTTTTTTTTTCCAAAGAAGGTCGCTGTAGGGATCACCTTGTAAGTTTACCCAAAATGAATCAAGAGAAGTATTTATTAGGTTTTTGATTAATTCTGTCCATGTGTACAGTTTTGGAGATCAATGTAACCAGTTTGTACTAAGACGGTGATTGGTATGAGACACATAGAGCCTATCATCAATGATTCCTAATCAGATAAGCGGTATATGAATTGATGCATAATAACTCTATCCCCAGGAAGAGTGGGTGTGGGAGCAATTTCACCATGGAGGGAGAGAATGTGTCTGGACGGAGAAGGTGAACCCTCAGAGTCCTGCTTCCTTGAATTGAATTAGACCCTGAATTGGTTAGGAATTTGCCAAGAACCAGAGCGGAAGAAGAGTTTGTGTAGCAAAGGATCACAGTCACACTTGCCTTCCAAGGCAGAAGGATCCCTTTCCTTCTGCTCCAGATCTTGATGGGCAGAGGTGTGCAGCAGGGCCCCAACACTGCAAGAGAGATAGGGACTGCAGAAGGTTACTCATTTGGGTGAAGGAAATGGGAGGTTTAGGATTTGTTACTGAGAGGAAGAGAGGAGAGGAAGAAGAGGGAAAGGATGAAAAAGACTTGTGCCTAATGTTAAAACCAAGAGACAACCTGCAACAGTCATATTCAATGGAAATGTTAATTATTTCATTCCTACAGTGTGAGTCCTTCTCACCACGCTTTTGTGTTTCATTTCCTCCAGCAAATGTCTTATGTGGGTAGGGCTATGTCATATTTTTGTTTTACTTTGTTTCAGGTTTTGTTTTGTTTTATTTCCTTGAAATTAAGGAATCGAACAGAACTTCGTGCCTGGGTTAACTAATTGTAGTAGAAACAACACATTAGCAGGAAGGTAAGTAAGGCTATAAACTAATCACAGATGCTCCTCAGTTACAAACAGCTTAGGTAACCAAAAGCCCTAATTGTGCATAAATCCAATGTGACTCCATACAAGTAATTGCTATTGCCATCTGTTAATGGCTGGCAGAGCTTTTTTTGTGTCTATGAAATAGAAAGTTCTTAATAACTGAAGCGATCCTGATAATGTAACCTTTTTCTCTGTACTACCCCACAAATTTCTGTCAATTTTAGGGAAAGCTGAGATTCCACATTTTGTGGCATGGTAATTCAGAGGCCTTTTGTCTCAGTTTTCGAGTATGTAGGGGCTGCAACTAATACCAAGGTTATGTATATAATCCAATTTGGTTGAATCAAAGTTTAAATATGGAAACAAAGAACTTGGAAAACAGCTTGGGACCAAATCGTGCAAGGTCTTGAATGTTTGAATCAGGAACTATGTTTAACTCTACCGTGAAGTAGCCTTGTGATTCAATAGGAAAGAGGGAAGGTAACCAAAAAATAAAAAGTAAGAATCGATGTATCCAAATTCAATATCTCCCTCAAGCCCCACAGCCACGTGTCTGGCTGCCCATTGGGCATTTCCACCTGGATTTCTTTCACACACCTTAAAACATGACTGTCAAATTCATCATTTTCCCTTTAATAGATTTCTCCTATGCTTTTTTCTATTTTGTTTATTGCCATCGTATTTCTAGCCAAGAACCTGGGAGGCAGCTTTGTTTTCTTTCTTCTTAGTCCATGTAACAAATTGATCACTATAATATATTAATTTTGTCTTCATGATTTCACATCAATTAATCTTTCCTTTCCCAACTTACCATCTCTCATTTAGTCCAGACTCTGACAGTTTCACATCAGAATTACTGCAGTATACAGTGAGCTACATCGTCTGAGTTCACATCCTATACCATACCTGATCGGCAAGCTGGGTGACCTCTGTTCACCTCAGGTTCCTCAGTTATAAATGGTGGAAAATGAAAGCACTTACCTTGAATAAATGAATAAATGCATGTGTGCATGAATTATAGAAGGAACAAGAAAGAAATGATATGATCCAGCCTTAGTTTTATCTAGATATAAGTCTAGACAGTCAGACTCCATGACAGGACTGTCTAATAGAAGTATAATGGGAGCCATACATTATTCTAAGTTTTCTGGTTAAAAAAAAAAAAAAGGATAAAAATAAATAGATTAAATTAATTTAGTAATAATATATATTTAACCCAATATAGCCTCACTATTCTTTTATCTTGTAGCACTAGACACATTTCAGGTACTCAGTATCCACATGGGGTTGATGACTCCTCTTATTGGGCAGAGCAGCTCTAGAGAGTATGACATTGGGAAATACTAAGGTCAAATCTAACCTTCTCAAGAAGGTGCTCTGAAAGAAAAAGATGATGTCTTCATCCTGGTTATAGTGAGTTTGAAGTAATATAAGCAATGGGAATTAATGGGCCATGGGAAACAGTCTTCTGAGATAGGAAGAATTGGGGGTTATATTTCAAAGGCAAAATGGTAAAATGGAGATTTAGCCATAAAGTATGCTTTAATGTTAATTCATGTCAGCCAGTAAATACCTGTCCCCTTGTGTTCCTGATGTGTGCTGTGTGCTGTGGCCCTCTGCGTCCCCTCCCATGCTGGGCCTTCTCCTCCGAAGTCCTGCACCTTTCTCTGCGCAGCTCCCAGTCCTGCTGCGCGGAGTCCTGACCCTTTTTTCTTTCATTAGGCTTTTCCAAACATTTTGTCACATTGATCTCACCCCACGTAGTCTACAACATGTAAAATCTTCATTGCACAGTTAAGCGCCTAACTTTAATTACTCCGTGTACTACCTTTATCTGTCTGCTTTGACTATAAGCTCCTTGAATGCAGAGAACATTCATGCTTCCACATACCTCAGAACTGAGGAAGCTGAGGGTTCCATGGGTGACTTTTTTTTTTGGAGACAGAGTCTCAGTATGTCACCCTCAGTAGAGTGCTATGGCATCACAGCTTACAGCAACCTCCAACTCTTGGGTTTAAGCAATTCTCTTGCCTCAGCCTCCCAAATAGCTGGGACTACAGATGCCCACCACAAGGCCTGGCTATTTTTTGTTGCAGTTGTCATTGTTGTTTTAGCAGGCCTGGGACAGGCTTGAACCCGCCAGCCCCAGGGTATGTGGCTGGTGCCCTACTCACTGAGCTATGGGCACCGAGCCTCAATGCATAACTTTTTAAACAATGATTGACTCAGGCAACATCCAAGCTTCATTTATCAGGACACATCCAGGGAACTGAAAAATCCAAGAAAATTGTCTCTTACCTCAGCACTAATAGTCCAAGTGCTTCCCGCTGCATGTAGGGGTTGAAAACAGCAGACTCTGAAGTCATTCTTGACATAAATCAGATAACCAGGACTGGACAGTTTCTGCCTCCAGCTGCTCTTGGGGTTCACCAGAAACAGAAAGTTCAAGATGCTTACATCATAAACCATATATTTCTTTACCCACTTTCAGTTAAGTCATCTTCAAAGGAAGATGCTTTCATAACTGTGTAGCAAGCAGAAAGAGACTAATTTTAAAGGCAAGCAAAATAGAAGAGCCTAAACAGCCACTAATGATGCCATTTTCCCATTTCCTGTGCTTGATGTATTGTGCACCTATGAATAATAGGGCAAACTCCAGGCTCTAGAAATTCCTGTTTTGTGGAGGAAATCCATTTCTACGCCTTGCAGAGCAGAACTACAGGTGCAGCAAGCAAGTAAACAGTACCAGCTGCCCCCTGGCTGTGGTTCCTTAAAAAGAAATTACAGACTAAACCCAGGTTTGGAGAGAGGACAGAATCTCTGGGAGGACCAAACTCAGTTTGGATAGAGGACAGAATCCCTGAAAGGACCAAACCCCGGTGTGGAGAGAGGACAAAGTCCCTGATAGGACCAAAGCCAGGTGTAGAGAGAGGACAGAGTCCCTGAGAGGACCAACGCCAGGTGTGGAGAGAGGACAGAGTCCCTGAGAGAGGACCAAAGCCAGGTGTGGAGAGAGGACAGAGTCCCTGAGAGGACAACCTTGGATTTTTCATGTCTTTGCTCCTGGTTCCAGCATCTCCACCATAAAACAGCACACTCACAAGTGACCTGCAACTCACACACAAGCTGAATTGCAGAGCTAGCTGCCTGCATTCTGGTGAAGTTTTCTGGTGATGATGTCCTTGCAGACACTGTGACTTAGCAAGGACACTCATACCAGAATCATAATATATTAAAGCTCCAGAGGCTGATTTGAAATGTGATGCAGAGTTTTGAAAACACAAACCCCTCACCAAAAAGTGAATTCAAAAGTTTTTCAAAAAGTCATATTCCCAGGAAGTCTAATAGGCTCAGTTCTTTTGTTTGTTTGTTTGTTTTTACTTACAACATGAGTTCACTTTTCCTCTGAGTAGTTGAAGCTTTTAGGAAGGGTCTCTGAGTAGAGATGGGTGAAAGTGCAGAGTTTATCAGGATAAAGAAGAATATATTACATATGTCAGCATCTCTAAAATGGATAAGTAGTTGTCTGTTTGCTTTATTCTCACCAGCTGGATCCTTACCATATGTCTCCTAATACGTGTGTGTACCGCCACCAAGGGTGAAGGGAGTGAAGTGTCATCACACATGACTTACACAGCAACTAACGACAAACTGTTGGTTTTTAATATGGCTCCTGAGTCATTGCTGACATTTTATTACTTCGTTTGACATTCCGAAACTTTTCAGGAATTATGAGGAAGGAAGAGATTTTATTAGATATGGTCAATGATAAGGGATACTGAAGCTTATATTTACAGACCAAAGCTTATATCGGGAAATATTTTTACCTCTATATCAAATGATGACCCTTCACAACGGCCCCTTTTTTATTTCAGGGTAAGTGCCCATGGAACGTGATATGTCACTTGAGAATGCGAAGCAAACACAAAGAGAGCAGTCAGTGGGCATGCCGTGCTATTAGCTCTTTAAACTGTGTAATTAGTGGTTTAGGCGGCTCTTAAGGGACAGTTCACTGCTGCAGTTGGCTCCAGTGTTGCTGTCCTAGCACGGGGATTGTCTCTTCATATCCCCATGACTCTTAGCTGCTGTCAAGATGTGAGTGCAGAGGCTGGATGAAAAGGTGAATGAAATACCAGGGCACATTTCCTGCATGTGAGGGCAAGCAAAACTTTATTTTCAGACTGGTCTTTTCGGGTTAGCAGCCTCTGCCCAGCTTTGTGCCATTGCTTCCATTTAGAGACTATCATGCCCTCAGAGAAGAAAATATTGCAAAGCATGAGTTCTTCTTGCATGACTTCTTCTCCAAATTCCAGAATGCTTTTATGGGTCAATCAGTAGGAAGTAGAAAGGACAAGACCTTGTGTATCGAAAGGAGCTCCTGCTGACGTGCGCCCTGCCTCGTCTCCACTGAGGTGGTACAGGAGCAGACAACTGAGAGGACGCTGTGAAAGGCAACCATGAGGCTTCACGGGTCGCTCAACATGCCAGGAACCCCTGAATGTTCTAATCAGCAGAAGCAATGGCATTGCCATTCAGGAGCAAGAAATGTGTCTTCTCATATCACAGGGAATTTTTGGCATTTTCCAAGTTCTCACATCTCAGTCAAAACCTTTCCCAAACAATCCTGTGGTGTCACTCTGACTCCACTGTGCACTTGGTGTAGATCAGCCCTGGTGAGTACTGCTGGCATCTTCACATGCCCCTGACACACCAAAATCATGCAGGTCATTTGTTCTTGAATGCCATTTCTATCCCCCTGCTACGGACCATCCCAACTACCCAGGCCCATGAATGTCTCAAAACAGATTATTTGGATCTGGATTTGAAAGGCATCTGATGGCTTCTGATGACTAGCTGGGAAATGGGGCTGGGAGTTACAAAGTATATGTGATGGATCAGGGGCATGCAGTAGGCTTAGACAGAGCTATTACCCGGAGAGAGGGTCTGTGAGCAGAGAAGAATGATAGGGCAATTACAATGAGCAACCTGGCTGCCAGATGGAATCACCCAGGGAAAATCAAATATCAAAAGCTAATGATGAAAGCATTGAAAGTAGGGCAGGCAGGAAACTTCTTTGTTTTTGTTTGGCAGGGGTTAATTTATTTGTTTCTAGCAATAAGTGTGAAATTTTGCGTTTGAGTCTGTATGCGAGGAGTTCAAACTCTTCAAATTTTATAAACTTCTCAGACTACTTTTCTACTAGGTTCCAGGTAGGATGGAGAGTTGAGGACAGAGCTCTGTTGGGGGACTTTGTCCTCAGCACAGTTTCTCCTCTGCAGGGCTCTGTGTCTGAGTTGGCAGCCTGATCCAGGAAGGATCCAAGTGGCTTTCACCTCATTGATTTTCACTTCATTGCTCTTGGCTTTCTTGGGAATTGTTGAATTGGGTTACCATTGTCTCCCGGAGGAACCTGCATAAAGGATTTGTTTCCAAAGGAGGGTCTTCCTCACCAGCGCTGAATGGGCTTATTAGGCAAATGCAGCCACGTGACCAGTTTGACCTTCTGTATACACATCAACATGATTCTGGGCCAACTTCTTTACCTGCACCTTTTTAAAAATAAGAACACTTCAGGATTGACGCACTCACCCCCAGATCTGTTCCTGAAAAATCTCCACACACCTACTTATGTGAAGGACCTTGTTCAAAATGGCCTTTCCCTGCCTCCAGTTTCACGTTGTCCTCTGCTTTGAGAACGTGCAAAACCCTTGCAAAAAGTACCACAACATCTTGCCATAGGACTTAGCAACGTAGAAACATTTTTAGGCGAGAGGTAATTGCTATCAACAGCAGAGAGATTCAGGAAAAGTCCCCCTTTCAGAAGAAATCTGTTTCACCTTTAGCAGGGAGTTGTTTGTTTTCTGGGCTGCATGTTTTCAATCTGCTGGTTGAGACAAACGCAGCTAATGTATCTGAGGGTGAATGTGAGCGCTGGGTGCTTTATGGCTGAAAAGAAATGTTTCTTGGCATCCTCTGTGACCTCAGGCGTGACTTTAGAACAAGGTGGTGTTTGCAGCTTTATTGCCTGCAGGCTCGCCTGTTCCCGTCTTCTGCTTGTGGTTCTCAGCTTGTGAGCCCACTTGCGTGTGTTTTGTTTTCTTGGCTTATGGAGTTTTAAAAGTAGCACAGAATGTACCAGGATAGGCTCAGCTGGAGGTGACTAAAAGGAAATCTTGGGGAAACTGGCAGAGAGCTATCCACGGATGAGAGGCAAACACAAATGAAGTTCCTTTGGTACTCTGTAAAGCAAAGAAGTAGCCTTCAGAGTAGTTACCAGTGAGATACTCAACACCCAAGTATCTATGTCACTACTCTCAAAGTGTGGGCAAAGGGAACTCTGAAAGTACATCTATTAAACGATGGACATAATAATACTAGCTGGCATTTACTGAACATTTATTATAAGCCAGAAATTGTGCTAAGCCCACTTAACACATTATTTCATTTTAATTCTCACAATAGTGCCTAAGTGCTAAGTGCTTTAATTACCTCCATTTATAGATCAGGAAACTGAAGTGTAGATAAGTCAAACACATTGTCCAAGATGATACTGGGGCAGGGTGCAGAGCGGAATGAAAACCCAAGGCATACTCCAGAATCCAAGTTCGAACTTCTGAGGCATTTGGCTATTGCATTGAGGTCTGTGGCAGGTCAGTGGAGAGGACTAGGAGGTCCCAGCTCTTGATGGGACTGGTGAAAGTCAGAATGGCCAGCCAGGAACTGCTCAGTGGGAAGGGTTTTCAGCCAGTTATTCTTGCATTTTTGTTTTGCTTCAAAGATTTTCTGTTTTGTTTTCCTTACCTTGTTTGTTCCTCCTTCAGCAAGAGTTGATGTATCTGTACTTCCATTTATTCCTCCATTTTTTCTGTATCTCCAATATTTTCAGCTTTACCCCTTTATATCCAATTGCCTATCTTGCCCTTCAATTCAACTGTCTTCTTTTCTGTGAGGGTGATAGGGTATATAGGAGATAGAATAAGCTAGACACCCTGTTTGTCCTTCTCTCCCCTTTCATTTCCTTTCCGTAAGAAACTAGAGAAACGTTCCTTCCTCTATGAGACAAAGCCAGGCACTGGAGTGTTGCTTGTTCCCATCGGGGGCAGCTGCCAAGCCAGCAAGCCATCCCCCTGTGTTTCATGCGTCTCTTTGTCTGTCCTAAGTTATCACAGCAGTTTATCTTCTCCTCCCCAAGAGTTAGAAGCATATTTTGATTCCTTGGCGTCCTTGAAGGCTTCTGTATACCAATTCCATTAGAATATGGCCTTATTATTTTTTCCTCAATAAGGCTTTTCATTCAATTTTCCACACTCCACTCAATATGCAATTATTATAATATGCTTAACTGAAATAATCTATATCATCGTTCTGATCTAGTACTTTTTCTACCAATGCACAGATCGGTCTGGATTCTGCCAAATTCACTCAAGCATTAATGAGCTCAGTACTTAGACTCTGGACTGGGCATAGTCTCATCTACAAATGTATATCTAGAGAAAAAGAGAGCATGTGGAAGCAACAGACACTGGGGAGGGATATTTTTATCAATAAATATTCTCCTCCTGTGACATAATCCTTTGACCGTTCCTTGCCTGGATGACCCCGTGGTACAATGCTGCAGTCATTTATTCAGTGACCAGCAAAGTAAGGTGTGTTATACTTGACCCTCTAGAAGCCTAAACTATGAAGAATCCTCCCATTTTATATTGTTGGAATATGTGTGCAGGGCATCTGAGTCAATTGTATTCTGGCTCGAAAACCGGCAGAAAGAGGATCAGAATGAATTTTTTTTCTCCCTTTTAAATAGGGTTTTGTGCTTTTCCTCACCTTACACTGTGGTTCTCAGTCCAGATGCTGCTGCAGCTCAGAGAATACACCAGTGCTGGTGACATCTGGAAGAGTTTTGAAAATAAAACAGAAAATATTTGCCTACAAAACCACAAAATGCTCTCACCCACACCGACCACGTTATGTCATTCCGACTGGGATACCTTTGCTAGATTTAATGTAAATGAAGAAAATTCAAGGGAGGAGAATGTTTAAAATTATAATGAAATAGGAAGGTAACTCAAGATTAGCCAGGATGTTTGAAGGCTCAGAGGAAATACACTGAAACCTGTAAAACCAAGAAGGTTACGGATAAAGTAAGCGATGACTGAGTCATCAAACCTGAGATACAACAGTTAGAGGTCATGCTTGCAAGGTATATTTTATACAAGTGAGGAGTACTAAACACATTTATTAATGATTTAGTCCTTCCAAAGCTGTCCAATGCTAAATGTGTCAGTTAAAAGTACTTAGGCAGTTAAGCTGAAATTGGAATATTAAAAGAAAAGGAGGACGTAGATATATCTCAGATGTGTGATTTTAATAGGAGGATTTAGGCTCAATATTTGGTGTCTTTGTGAGAGAGAAACTTTGGACTATATAATGTTAATTCTTATTCTGACCACCTCCTATATTTGAACCTTTGTGCTATTTACAAGCAATTCTTCTAAAGAGTGAACAGAGCAATTACAAGCAAATAAAATGCCAATCGGCTTATTTTATTATATAATTAATTAGTTACAGTTGGTAAAGTATTAGTCAAAGAACTAAATTTTCTCATTAAGATGAGATTTGAACTAATATCTCATATTCATAACACTGTGTTTATATTTACCCCACCGCTACTACCATTAATGATGGAGATGAGTGCTTCATATATGCATATTAAAATGGCTATTTGTCCTATTTTTCATAATGTGAGTTAAATTTTTTCAGTCTATTTTATCATATGACATATTATACAGTATGACTATATGATACAATACAACAAATATCAATAAGATGTCAACAAACTGTAAAAGAAACTATTGGAATAAATTTGATAGATTGTATTTAGGCATTAAACTTGTTTATCATTTGAGGAATTTTGAGTAGTTGCGCTAAAAGTAATTGATTATTAAGTCAATTAATTAGATACAAATACTTTCTTTTCAAAAGAAGTCAACAAAGCATAATTAGTCACAATCAACAAAGAAGAAATGTATGTTTCAGGACATTTGAAGAAATCATAGGTAGCCTATATTCTTGAAAACCTTGATCATGGCACAGCCCTCTTTTCCTGGGTCTCACTGAGTCAATATTAAATGTGTGGGAATTTGTTTACTGCGTGGTTAAGCATGGTCAGAATGGGAATCTCAGAAATGTTTCGATTGTACAGTCTTGCGATTGTTATAGTCTAAATATCATAGGAGTTAATAATGTCCATTAATTTCAAAATTATTATGCTTCTATTTTTGTGAGGCCAAGTATAAATTATTTTTGGCAGAAGGAAAAGCTAGTTTTATCTGACTTTTTTCTGCAAGGCCTGCACCAAATTATTTGTTCTACTCATGCATAGAATACCTAACTGGACTCAGCCAAATTTGCTAAGTGTCAGATAAGGAAAATTTAACATTGTAATAATTTAATATTTAGACCTAAACACTCACATGGAGTGTGAATAAAATTTTAAAAATCAAATTTACTTTACCTAATGTTTTCCTGAAAACTAGGAATTTGAACTATAAAAATTTGCTATAATTCTGATTGTATGGTTCTTGAAAATTGGCTATCATCTGTGGAAAATGTAAAAGTTCATTTAGCTTTCTGCATATTTTATCTACATTTAAAATATTTGGGGAATTTAATAATTCTCTTGTGAATTTTAGCTTTTCTTAAGTCTGTTTTGTCCTCAGTATTGTTTCCAACATACCTTTAAAAAAGATACTGCCAATCTGTCTATGGATTTAAGGGAGTGGTGGCAATCACCAGTTTTAAAATTATGAATACTTACTTTCTAACTTTGCCAGCTACCATCTGCTCTTTTTCTTGCTTTTGACTGACCAGTTGCGTAAATCCTTTCGGAATAAACTTAAACACCTACATGTAAAACTGTTAATGTGATTCGCAATTCAACAGAATACCCAATAGTCAGAACGGCTTTCATTTAGTCTTTGAGAAGGAACAGTGTGTTTCCCCATTATAATCATATTGAATTTTAAAAGTGAGTGACCAACCACTGCTTCCCTTACTCTCTCTAATTAGCAGCTATTAACATCTAAAGGAAGTCAAAGGAAAACAGGCAATCTGTGATCTGCCTTCACACTTCCAGTCAGCTTTTCAAAGTCCCCCTATCTTGCAAGTGTCTCAAATAATTGCCTAACCACTCCTGCATGCATTTCCCTAAAGGAAGTTAGGAATCCTGGAGGTTAATCAAAAGTTCACTGAACCAGCAGGAAGTGTAATAAAGGGATTCCTAAACCAAATAGGTGTTTTCTTTTGCTAAAAAAAAAAAAAAAGAGAGAGAGAGAGAGAGAGAGAGAGAAGAGAAGAGAAAAAAGAGAAGGGAAGTGAAGAGAAGAGAGGAGAGGAGAGGGGAGGGGAGGGGAGGGGAAGGGAGGGGAGGGGAGGAAAGGGGAGGGGAGAGGAGAGGAGAGGAGCCAAAACACTGTCTTACTTTACTGATTTCAAGGGGGGAATCTAGTCATAGAGAAGTTGTGAATCTGTATACCTGACTAAGAAGGGAGGCAAACCTGGGAAAAATTAAAAATTGTTAATCTGGCACGTTGAACTTCATGGAACTTTCTCTGACTTCTGCCTTTCTCTTTCTCTGGTAACCCCTTCTGCTGGACTTGAGAGAACTGTGTCACCTCACTAACCATCTTGGTGGGAAAGCCATCCTTCCAAGGTGTCATTTTAACAGGGACTTTAAGGCCTGTAAGGTTTTGAGACTGAAAGGACTGGTGGTTGATCAGGGAAAATCTCAGAAATACACAAATTCCAACTCCTTGGAGGGAACATCCCTGCCTGCTTCCTTCTTCAAAAGCATTTCAGAAAGTTGGAAAGTTTCCTTTCTCTCTCTCCATGTCCAGCCTTGTCTGTTTCCCCCATACTGTTCAAAGGAAGTTGAAGGATACTGTCGGGGTGGTCCCTGTGGCTCAAGGAGTAGGGCACCAGCCCCATATGCCGAGGGTGGTGGGTTCAAACCCAGCCCCGGCCAAAAAAATGCAAAAAAAAAAAAAAAGAAGGATACTGTCACTTTCATCATAATATAAGAGAAATTAATGAACTTCTGATTTTCTTATCAGAAGAAATGGTTTACATTTAAAATCTGAAAACGAAATATAGGCAGAAATGGGGGGAATGTTTTTCTCTATGTCCAACAAGTTTCCTGAAATACTATTTAATTTTTTAAATTAGCTCTGAACTCAGATATCTAAGGTAATTTTATGATTGTGTTAAACCCATTTACCAGCCAGGCATAGTAGCTCACATCTTGTTATCCTAGTACTCTAGAAGGCCGAGGCTGGAGGGTTGCTTGAGCTCAGGAGTTCCAGACCAGCCTGAGCAAAAACAAGATCTTATTGCTACTCAAAACAGAAAAATTAGCCGGGCAGTGTGGTGGGTGCCTGTAGTCCCAAGTACTTGGGAGGCTGAGACAGGAATTGCTTGAATCCAGGATTTTGAGGTTGCAGTAAGTATTATGCCACAGCTCTCTGGTCTGGGCAACAGTAAAAAATTCTGACTCAAAAAAAAAAAAAACCAAAATGCCCCTTTAAAATAGAATCCGCCTGCTGTAGAATTTTTGCTTCGGAATGTGTATACACATTTACATGCATATTTTTAATGCCTGCGTTTGTCTTCTCTTTTATCAGCCCTAACCCCCTTCCCATAACTGACAGTAATACAACATCAGTGTTGTGTTTTATTCCCAGTATAGCTTGAAGACCAGAATCACCAGGAAACATGTTAGAAATGCAGAATATCAGAATTTACCCCTAAATGATGAGTGCTAAATCGGAGTCTGTATTTGCATTTTAACTAGATCACCGGATGATACATGTGCCCATTAAAGTTTGGGAAATGTTGCTCTAGAGCAGGCCGTAAGGGAGGCAATGTAACATAGTGGCTGAGAAAATGGCCTCTGGAGCCAAAATGCCTTATTCAAATCCCAGCTCCATCACTTACCAGGCAGGTACCCTTGGGCCAGTGACTTAGCTCTTAATGCCTCAGTTTTTTAACCCATAAAAAAACTATAGCCCCCACAGTTTTGGATTCTCATGAGGATAAAACAAATATGCATAAAACACAAAAATACTGCCGCATATGAAGTGCTACATAGGTTTTAGTCACTTATTATTAAGTATTATTATATTCTATTTACTGCATTATCATTATTAAATATTGTCATTTGAGGTAGTCACTGTTCTTAAGAAGGGAAAGCCTTCTTTTTTGTGTCTTTTGAAGAAAATATCTTGAACAAATGACATCTAAATTACCAAGAAAATTACAGGAGTTTGAGAATAAAAGGTACATGTTTATTCCATTTTTTAAAAATCGTGTGGCATTAATGAAACCAAGGCTGTGAGTTTAATCCCCTGGTCATTTCATTAGTTTCTCATGGTTTAAAAAAGCAACAAAACAAGAAATGAAACCCATTTTTCCTCCAAAGCGTCCAGTAGAGAAATTCTGTCTCTCCTCACCACAGCTGAAACCCCTGCCTTTCAGCCCTTCCAGCCTACCTGTGACCCCAGGAAGCCATCTAACAAATGACTGGCATTGTCTAAAAGAGCATATGAGAATAGAGAAAAAACCATCTGTGAGGCACAGCACCAAGTAAGGACCAGAGAAAACAGGAGGGATAGGAATGGTGGAATGTTCTGATGATGTTTAGGTCAGTTATAAAAACTGTATGGTCATTTGTGAAGAGTTCTGAAGCCACTTGTGTTTTGGAAGTACATTTTCCCATTTTATACTTTGAAACTTTCCAATATTGATTATGGTAGTCAAATTATAAATAGGATTCCATGTCTTTTATTTGGAACACGTTGTCTAGATACTTTGATATTAAATAATTGTGCTTTTAAGTGTCATCATTATGTTTCCATACCTTATCCACTTTTTCCACGATAATTATGTTTTTGTTAGTAATATTTATCTGCCCTTGAACTGTGTGGCAAAGGTCTCTGTAGGTGTGTGCTGCCCCATCCCAATGACATGGCAGTATAGGAACTGGGCTACTGTGTATCTGAAGTTCGAATCGATTACCACATGGTGAAGGGGATAATAGCTCAGCCCTCTGACAAACGGTGACCTATAGCATTACTGAGTCTTTGCCCAATAGCTGGTCCCAAGCAGAGAAATGTCAGTATGAAACCAATGAGCTGGAAACCAGAGGGACCAGAAGTTAGAGGTAATTCTAAGTGGAAGGTAAGAGACTGAGTCACGCTTTTTATAGCGTCTCTGTGCTTGGGCATGGCTGTCAGTGAGCAGGCAAAGGAACCCACCTGAAATGAGCTGCCAGTTTGTAGGTATTCAGGTAGAGAGGCAGACCCTGGAAAAGCAGAGCTCTATTATTATTTTTTTTAATTTCAGGTTAATGTGAGGATACAAACAACTAGGTTACAATATTTGCATCTGTTAGATGGAGTCTCTCTTGTAGTTGTGTCCCACACCCAAAAGATGTGCCATATACCCTTACATTGTGCCCAATAAGTGGGAGCACACCAATCCCCAATTCCCCTCCCCCTCCCTCATTCCACCTTCCCCCAACTTGAATTGAATTGAGTTTTTCTCTTATGTAGGCATGTACTGGATCATCTACTGGCTTAATATTAGTATCGAGTACCGTGGATATTTGTTTTTCTATTCTTGTTATACTTTACTAAAAAGAATGTATTTCAATTCTGTCCAGGTTAATACAGAAGATGTAAAGTCTCCATCCTTTTATGGCTGAATAGTATTCTATGGTATACATATACCATAGTTTGTTAATCCATTTCTGGGTTGATGGGCATTTAGGTTGTTTCTACATCTTGGAGATTTTAACTTGAGCTACAGTAAACAATCCAGCATAAATGTCCTTATAATAAAATGATTGTTTTTCTTCTGGGTAGATGCCTAGTAATGGGATTGCAGGATCAAATGGGAGGTCTAATTGAGTTCTTTGAGAATTCTCCTGACTTCTTTCCAAAGAAGCTGTATTAGTTTGCAGTCCCACCAATGGTGTAAAAGTGTTCCCCTCTCTCCACATCTGTGCCAGCATCTGCCACTTTGGGACTTTGTCATGTGGGCTAGTCTCACTGGGGTTAGGTACTATGTCAGGGTGGTTTTGATTTGCATTTCTGATGATTAGGGACAATGAGCATTTTTTCATGTTTGTTAGCCATTCATCTGTCTTCTTTAGAGAAGGTTCAGTTCTTATCTCTTGCCCAGTGATAGATGGGATTGTTTGCACTTTTTTGTTGATTAATTTCTCTGTAGATTCTAGTTATCAACCCTTTGTCAGATTCGTAACATGCAAATATCTTTTCTGAATTTGAAGGTTGTCTATATGCTCTAACTATTGTGTTCTTAGCTGTGCAGAAAGTTTTCATTTGTTTGTTTTTGTTGTTGTTGTGATGACAATTGAAGGGTTTTTCATAAAATCTTTCCCTAGGCCAACATTCATTAATAAGAGTTTTTCCCACACTTTCTTCCAGGATTTTTATCATTTCATGTCTTAGATTTAAATCTGTTATCCATCTTGAGTAGTAAAAGATGTGGGGTTAGTTTCAGTCTTTTATATGGTTATCCAGTTCCCTCAGCACCATCTATTGAATAGAGGTTCTTTTCCCCAGTGTATGCTTTTGTTTGGTTTATCAAAGGTCAGATGGTTCCAAGAGATTGGTTTCATCTCTTAGTTTTCTGTTTAGTTCCAAATGTGTATGACTCTATTATTGTGCCAAAACTATGCTGGTTTGATCCCTGTGGACTTATAATATAATCTAAAGTTTGGTAGAGTAATGCCTCCAGCTTTGTTTTGATACTAAAAATTTCCTTGGCTATATGGGGTTGTTTTTGGCTCCATATGAACCAAAAACTATTTTTTCCAGTTCTTCAAAGCATGATGTTAGTATTTTAATGGGGATTGTTGTTGAATCTGTAGATTGCTTTGGGTAATATAGACATTTTACCAATGTTGATTCTTCCCAGCCATGAGCGTGGTATGTTCTTCCATTTGTTAATATCTTCTGCTATTTCTTTTCTTTGGGTTTTGAAATTCTCTTTGTAGAGGTCCTATCACCTCTTTTGTTAGGTATATCCCTAGGTATTTCATTTTCTTTGAAGCTACTATGAAGGGTATTGTGTCTTTTATTTGTTTCTCACTTGGCTGTTATTGGTGCATACGAAGGCTACTGATTTGTCAACATCGATTTTATACCCTGAGAAATTACTGCATTTCTTGATCACTACCAGGAATCTTGTGGTTGAGTCCTGGGGTTTTCTAAGTATAAGATCATATCATCAACAAAGAGCAAGAATTTGACCTCCTCTACCCTCATATAGATACCCTTTATGTTTTTCTCTTGCCTGATTGAATTAGCTAGAACCTCCAGAGCTATATTAAATAGTAGTGGCGATAGAGGACTTCCTTGTCTGGTTCCAGTTCTAAGTAGAAAGGCTTTCAGTTTTACTCCATTCATTATGATATTAGCTATGGGTTTGTCACAGATGACTTCAATCTAGGACATTAAGAAATGTGCCACCTATGCCTATTTTCTTAAGTGTTCTTGTTAGAAAAGGATGCTGAATTTTATCAAATGCTTTTTCTGAATCTATTGAGAGGATCATATAGTCTTTGTTTTTGCTTACATTGATAAGATGAATTATATTTATGGATTTGTATATATTAAACCAGCCTTGCATCCCTGGGATGAAGCCTATTTGATTCTGATGTATAGTTTTTTAAATGTGTCGCTGTAATCTATTGGCTAATATTATATTGAGTATTTTTGCATTAATATTCATTAGTGAAATTGGTCTGTAGTTCTCCTTTTCAGTTGAGTCCGTTCCTCGTTTTGGTATCAGAGCAATGTTTGCTTTATAGAATCTGTTAGAGAAGGTTCTTTCCTTCTCAATTTTTTAGAATATTTTCTGTAGTATAAGTACAAGCTTTTCTTTGAAGGTTTGATAGAATTCTGATGTGAAGCCATTTGGTCCAGGGCTTTTTTGTTGGAAGTTGTTTTATTGTTTCTGCAATCTCAGTACTTGATATTGGTCTGTTCAAGAGATCTATTTCTTCCTGGTTAAGTCTAGGGAGATGGTATAATTCCAAGTGTTATACCATTTTCTAAACATTGTCAAATTTCTGGCGTAGAGTTTGTTATAATAGTCAGAAATAATCTCTTGTATCTCTAGTGGTATCAGTTGTTCTTTCTCCTTTTTCATTTCTGATTGATGTTATTAGAGATTTTACTTTTCTGTTTCTAGTTAATCTGGCCAAAGATTTATTGATTTTAAGCAGAACTCTGTTGTTAAAAAAACAATGAAAATCCAGTTTATGAGGGAAAATGCACATCATATTTTTAAATTTGTTGAAGTTTTTTTTGAAACAGAGTCTCACTTTGTCACCCTGAAGTTGAGTGCCATGGCATCATCATCATAGCTTATAGCAACCTCAAACCCTTGGGGTCAAGTGATCCTCATACCTCAACTTCCCAAGTATCTGGGACTACACGTGCCCACCACAATGTCAGGCTAATCTTTCTATTTTAGTAGAAACAGAGTCTCACTCCTGCCCAGATGGATCTCAAACTCCTGAGCTCAAGTGATCCAACCACTTTGAACTCCCAGTATGGTAGGGTTACAGGAGTAAGGAGCCGCACCTTCACTTTCTATCTTTATGACACTGAAATTATCCTAACAATAGTTAAGTATAAGGTCAATAAATAACTAAAATAAGATAAGCAAGGATTCTTGTTTTTAAGATTAAACATTGTATGTAACAAATTAATATATTGCCTACATTTATTCTAAGAACCATGTTTTCAAGTAATACCTTCATATTTATAAAGAAAGATGTATAACTTCAGGAGCACACCAGGGCCTTACCCCTCCTCCTGCTCCATCTCTTACCCTTTCTCCCCAATATCATCTTCACTGGCTTTCCATAAACTTGTCCTCTTTTCTGTCCAGGCCTGAAATGTACATCATTAGATTCAATCCTTTTGTTAAATATCAACTAAATAGTGTTTACATGTAATCACAGGAGACTGTTACATTGCATGCTTGTTTTCTGGGAATAAAAAAAGGGCTGTAAGAACTTCTGATTTACATAGTGCCTGGGAGTTCATAGGAAATGATAGAGGATAAATAATTCCCATGGAACAGAGACAGATTTTGCCTACTTCACA
The DNA here is from genome assembly GCA_963574575.1 of Galagoides demidoff. Taxonomy (NCBI): domain Eukaryota; kingdom Metazoa; phylum Chordata; class Mammalia; order Primates; family Galagidae; genus Galagoides; species Galagoides demidoff. Next base: position 31,350 of record CAUYQV010161762.1, on the reverse strand, counting down.
GTTTTGTTTTTACCTAGTCCAGTCCTATTTATAATTCTTTTTTAAGAGTCTTGAGCCACCGACAAAAAATACTCATGAATCAAAGTTTGTATAAAAACATTGCAGATATGATTATATAGGCAGTACAAACATATTGGGGAAAGGATACAATTTGGCAGCTTATTAAATAAATTAATTAAATTTTAATAGTTCAATTTGTTTCTTTTCATTTGATGATATTCATATACACATCCTTACTGAATTTTATTGTGTGTTTATTCAGTACGTCTATCAAAATGATCATAGATTGTCTATTTCTATCCATTTTAACCATGAAGTCATGATATGAGCTACATACAGATGCATAATGGTGATGTATTTACCATTTTATCATTATGAAATATCCCTCATTATCTGTATAGCACACCTTAAAGTCTATTTTGTCTCTTATTCATACAGCTTGCTTTTGCTATTTGAATGATTTCTCTTTTTCCACCCTTTTAGTTTCTGTATGTCTTTGTCTTTACATTTAAAGTATACCGCTTATAGATAGCATATAATCGGATTGGCTTTCTTATCCAGACTGATAATATTGTTCTTATGATTAAAATTTTTAGTCCATTTTCATATACTGTAATTATTGGTATGGTTGAAATTAGGTCTACTTTTTTTTTATTATTTCTATTCACTCATGAGTTTTTTGTCTGTTCCTCTATTTCTGCCATCTTAAATTTTAAGTCCCATCTGAATTGAATTTTTGCTATATCTTTTGAGATTTATTGTTAGTGGATTTTTTAAAGATTATATCACAATATGTGTCCCAGACTTTACATAATCTAGAGTTAATGTTGTGTTATTTCCCATAAGTATTATAAACTTTAAGTAATATAGTTCCACCTACCACCCTCATGTCTTATGCTATTGTTGTCATATATGTATATTACATTTACATTCACACAAACCTCATCATTTGTTTTTATTTGTATGTAATATGTTGCTTTTCTCTGATTGCCTTCAAAGTTTCTCCTTAGGTTTGCTTTTCATAGTCCTCCCATCACATGCCTAGATGAGGTTTTCTTTATGTTTATCTTGCTTGGAAAGTTCGATGAACTTTAGAATATGTAAATATATATATATTTTTTTAACCAGATTTGGGTTGTTTGGGAGAATTCTTTCTTTACTCACCTTCTGGGACTTCAATTGAATGTATGGTGTAGACAGCTATTTTCTCACAGATCACTGAAGTTCTGTCCACCTCTTAAAACTGTTTTTCTTGGGTAGTTGAGATAGCATATTTTCTATTGATTTGTCTACATGTTCACTGGCCAATTTTTGTAATACTATTGATTCTGTTCAGTGAATTTTTCATTTTAGATGTGAATAATTTTTATTGTGAAAATATATTTGCTCCTCTTATATTTTTAAATTTTTTTATTTCAAAATATTACAGGGGTACAATAGATCTCATTTTTGTTACATCAATCTCGTTTGTAATGCTTGAGTCAGCATTCTAAGGGTGCCTGTCACCCAGACTGTGTTCACAGTACCTGTTAGGTAGGTATTGGCTCATCCTCTCCTCACCCTTTTCTCATGCTTGGTTTCCACTGGGTTTTACTTTCCTCTGTGCATATGTATGCTAATCAGTTAGTTACAATTTCAATAGAAAGTACTTGTGGTATTTGTTTTTCCATTTAGCTCATGCCTGTAATCCCAGTGCTGTGGGAGGCCAAGGCTTAGGCATGGAGTTCAAGTTTTATTTTTTGTTTTGTTTTGTTTTTAGTATTTTCTATCTCTCATTTAAAGTCTCACATCTTTTCACTGAAGGTGACCATACTTTTCTTACTGTGGTCAGGCTACTTTAAACTCTTTGTCTCCTAATTCTAATATGTGATCATTTGGGATTAATTTCTATTGAATGATTTTCCTCTTGATTATGAATTATATTTTTCTGGGTTTTTTTTCATTCATTACTATTATTAGTAGTAGTATATTGTGTGTGATTATATTGTTTTTATTGAAATGGTGGTGCTGAATTCCTTCTAGAATGGAGTTAAATTACTAGTAGATTATTGACCCTATTATCTTTTTGCTAAGGCATTCTATTTTGACTTTGAACTTAATCCACATGTGTGCTTCTTACTTTAAGTAATTAGTCTTACTTCTAAGGTATGATCTTTCTGGAATCTCATATACCAGAATGTGCAAGGTACATCCTGACTGAGCTAGAACTACAAAGTTTTCTAACACTGTACAGACTTTGGTATCACCATTCACTTCCTATCTCTGTAGCAGGTGATCTCTGCCCTCCTTACTCTTATCCTACATAAGAGCAGACCCATCTTTAGAAAAGGGCACATAGTGAGTACATAGAAATTTCCACCTCCTCCCTCCATTCCCAATTCTATTACAAGTAAGCTCTGTGACCTCAATCAAACACATTTTCTTTGTGCCTTCATTTTTACATTTGTTAATTTCAGCTGAAAATTTTCTGAAAATGCCCAATTCAAAACAAAACAAAAATGTTTTAAATTTCTTTTAATAAAAAAATAGCAGTAGATAAAAAACTATGTATATCTTTCTTGAAACTATTTATGTTTTCAGCTCTTAGAATTGACATAAAAGAAGCCTGACTAGGAAATGCTTAGTGATTCTTTGGGCAAGAAGAAAGCAGGAGACTAAGATTTGGAAGAGAAGAAAAGAGGAGCCTGAGATGACCAAATGGTAACAGCTAAAACAGTATTGTCAGAAGCAGCTGTTTTGTGAAAGACTATTTTTTTTTTATGAGAATAAACTTAAATCAAGTAATTAAACATTAATGACCACCTTTGAAGATCAAAAACTTTGGTGTCAAATTGGCATTGGTTTTCATGTTAGTTCTATTCCCTCCAAACTGTATGAATTTGAGAAAGTTCATTTCCCATCACTTTAGTTCATATAGATATAGATATGAAACAGAAGAAAATATAGTCAGTTACATGAGTGGGTTTTCTTTTTTTGCCTTACAGAAAATGAAAAATTATTCTAAGCAGAGAGAAAATAATGAGGTCAATGGATAGTGTAAAAAGAATTTAAGCCAAGATGTTTGTTGTTATGAAAAACACTTGCACATAACATAATACTAACCAGGTTAATATTATACATTGCTTTGTAAAAAACATTTATCTATTGCCAAAGTTCATTTTCTTTTTATTTTGTAAGAACATTTAACACAGTGGTTCTCAACTTTCCTAATGCCGTGACCCTTTAATACAGCTCCAGTGGCACCTGTGGCTCAAGGAGTAGGGCGCCAGCCCCATATACCAGAGGTGGTGGGTTCAAACCCAGCCCTGGCCAAAAACTGCAAAAAAAAAAAAAATACAGTTCCTCATGTTGTGGTGACCTCCAACCATAAAATTATTTTCATTGCTACTTCATAACTATAACTTTGCTACTGTTATGAATTGTAATATAAATACCTGATATGCAGGAGACCCCCAAAGGGGTTGCAACCCACAGGTTTAGAACCACTGATTTAACATGAGATATACTCTCTTAACAGTTTTTTAAGTGTGCAATACAGAATTGTTTACTATGGGCTTCAAAGTCTATAACATCCACTTTACAGAGTCAATGTAACAAGTGAGGATACACATGCACTGTAGCTGGCATGATACATAAGGGGTTCTCTGTGAGTTAATCTCTGAGTTAATCATTATCTCTGTGAGTTAATCTCTGCCCCACCATTATGTACAAAGCCCTGTGTTCTATAGCTGATGCTTGGATTTAAGACATTGTCCCCCACAACATTCTTTGTTCTGTTAATCTTTTAAGGTACAGTGACTACTAGATCTTGCTTGAGAGTCAAGCTATAAGTACACTTTGGAAGTACACATTGAAATTAACCTACTATATTTCTTGCTGTTCAAATATCTTTTTGAAATGTCTCACTTTCAACTTCTTGGCTTGACAATTCTCTGGTGACTAGACCTTTGGAAAATATATCAATGTAAAATCTCTACTCTAGATTTCCATGCATATCCATTTATGAAAATGAGACTATTTCTCACCACTCCTATAGGATGCAGGGAAGAGAATGTTCCTTATGAGCTCTGCCTTTGTTTTCTATTATTGTCAGTGTTTTTTGTGTGACAGAAAAATCTCCCGCAGTCTTATGCTAACTTAGGTATATTTTATAAGCAGCCATTGTAAATAAATCGTATCAAAGGCTATTAAGAAAAGTAAATTATATCAACAATTAGCCACCCAATTATCATTTAATGCCTCAAAAAACTCAATGAAGCCCGAGTGGTATGATTTCCTCTTACCAAAACTACACAGCTTTTACCCAACAAGCTGGTTATATAAAGGCGTTCAGTGACATTGACATTGTTTTATTATTCTTCCCATCTTTTCCGCCTGGAAAGCCAGTCTCGTTGATCTGTATCTTGTTCCTCGGGTTTTCTCTAGAGTCCTCCTTACAGATGGGAATCACATCAGCAATCTCCCAGTACTCTGACAAGGTGACTGTTTGCAACAACAGTTTACACATTTGGCCAACAGCTCCACAATTTCATCCTTGAGTTCTTTCAAAACTCTTGGGTAGCTGCCATCTGGCCCCAGTGATTTATTTATGTCCAATTTGTCAACTAAACTTGGAACACCTTATCTACTCTTTATCTTTTGATTTATTGCCTCTGCCCTGGGTAATTTCAACTTTCTTCCTTTCTTTTCTAATCATTTTTATTGCTTAAAACATCATCCACGTAAAATAAGATTTACCATTTCATGAACCTTACTTAATACTATATAAAATCATATTTCATTTTTATTATTCAAATCACATGGTTTTTATTACTGAAAATACATGACCAAGGTATGAACGACACTTCTATGTAATATTTTGGTGTAAGTGATAATGGTACTAAGCTGTTAAATTGAATGGATGGAAGAAAATAAATGTTCCCCACTCTGTCCCTACATTGTGATAAACTAACCATTCCCAGAGAATAGGAATGGGCCAGTGAAATAAGACTTTTAATCAACATGACCTTTGTCCAAAAGGCAAAAAATCATGTTTCCACCATTATAGGTTGAGTAAAACAATACAGAGAAGCATACAGTTTATTTCTTAATGTGGTTAAGGTTTTATTTTGAGCAGAGAGCTCCTGAAAGAGGCCGGATATAGTCTTAAACTATATTTGTTTTTTATTTCTCAAGAGAACAGTTGTTTGTTCTGACGGTCCTTCCATTTCATAAATTTACATATTTTCTATTTGAAGCACTTCCCAAATTTTTCACTTCATGGAGTAATTCTTTACTTCTTGTTCCTCACTTCCTGCCAAGAACTGTTGGTGTGTACTGTTTGGTAATTGCCACTGTTAAGGCCTCTGAAGGGCCTTTATTCAAGTGTTAGATTTAGTGATTCTAGTTACTGTTGTTCTGGTAGCAATAAAAAGGCAAATGATGAGCAGGCTTTTAACAAACAGCCCTTTATTGGTGCCAACACTACCCTGGACAAGCTCCACCCTAGATCGTTGTGGCATGCAACTACAGAAATTCAAAAAGGTTTGAATAATAACAGGAACTCCAGAGTAACAAAACAGCTAGATGCCAGTGTCCTCTGGCATCACCATCCTGTGAGGACAAATTAGGTCACTCTACTGCCTGCCTCTAGACTCATCCAATCAGTAGGATCTCAACTCCCTTTCTAAGGCCTTCCCTCCAGTGCTTCAAGGGTGCTATAATGTGGTCTATTAGCCTTCGTCCTTATACAAGCTCAGCCCCGTTCTTCAGATGGTACTTGAGTCTCCCACTGTCAATATCCTCTGCTCTTGAGCTTACTTGGGGCGGCCTCACTGCCACCTGTTTGGAGAGTGTACATCAGATGCCAATTCATGTGTGTTAGGTGCCGCCTGTCACTGTTCCCAGAGCTGTCCATTTTCTAGATGTTTAAGTGACCTTAGATTCTCTGCAAAGGTTGAAAAACTGCTTACCTCTCCTGGACCTTTTCCCTGAAAAAGCAACATTGCTGAGTCCCAGACTCAATCTCAGGGAATGACATCTTTCCTGGAATCAGCTTGTCTTTTTAAGTCATCTCTCCCCAGTGGCTTTAAACTAGAACAAAGGTTTGAGTGAATATAGATGCCAAGATGTCACCCCATGCCACTCTTCATTGTTCTTATTAATCCTGTGTCTCCACACACTTACATACACACACACAGACCTGTACACCTATTAACTAATGACCATAGACCAAGAGATTCCCAGAAGAGCTGCACACCAGTCATAAAAAGCAAGCTTGCCCTTCATGTGGGCCACCCAAGGACATCCTTTCTTATTAGCATTTATCCTAGGTTTCCCTGGGCAAACAAAATACCCCTCTTTATAGTCAATAAAAAGAACCTATCCTTGTTAGAACTCTAGCAAATGCTAGGACTAATCTACCATCACTTTAAGAATTAGAGCGAGGAGCCAAGTCATAGAACATGGATTCTCAAAATATAGATACCTGTGTGGAAGCATTGCACGTGCACTAACTCACCCCCTGGAAATTTCAGACTGATCAGTATGTTCTGAGCTAATGTATAGACTAAAGCTTGGTAATGAACTTCCTAATTTCTAGACAATTTGTTGTCATTTTGGTGGGGGAGTAATTTCTTTCTGACCCCCTGCTTATTTCAGTATTCAAACTGCCCTTGCTCTGTCTGTCAGCAAAGACAAAAAGGATGCAATGACCAAGACCACACCATTCCTGCTTTCACAATCATTACCATCTTTATCTCTTTTTGTCTACTATGTTATCAGGCTTTACATTGAGCACAATCTATATAATGTGTCATGAAACCCCACAACATTTTGAAATAGGTATTTGCACTTTTCAGATAAAAATACTGAAACTCGCTATACCATCAAACTTAATCCCTATCAACTTCCTTAAAGGAGATGGTTTACCCAGCACCATCTAGTTCTGTACTGTCCTGTAGGGTAGCCACTAGGTACATGTGGCTATTTACATTTAAATTAACTAAAATGAAATTAAAACGCATTCCCTTGTTGGCAGTGGTCATATATCACATGATCAGTAGCCACATGTGCTGGTAGCTACTTTAATTGACTTGAAATAGCACCAAGAGTCCTTCCTCACCATTGCTATGGTTGTTCTTCCTTCAACTGAAAACGTCAGTGCCTGAGTTTTCCTGCCACGTAAATCTTCCTGCCTTCTAGTCCCCCCCCATTGTGCAAACTGACCCCAACAATGCCAGCACAGCTTTACTGTCTGTGCATGTGTGTTCCTTTCATAGCTTTCCTAATTCACTTGCCTATTGCTGAGCAAGGAAATTTAGAATTTGAGACATTCTCCCAGTTACAGATGTTTGCTTTCCAAGTATCCACTTAGGGTCTCCTGTTTTTGTTGCCATTTCATTCTGCATTTGCTATAAATTTTGTCCATAGTGTAATCTTTTGAAAGACATTTTAAACAGCGGTTGAGCATCTCATGTGTAATACCAACCATGCCCCCAACTCAACTGGAGTGAAAACAATTTGGAGAGCCATGGCCAGGTCCTCAAACACACAAAAATGAGAACCACATCACCACCTGAGCGACCCTGATTAAAACTCGCCATCAATGCTGAAACACCTCCCTTTCTAAGCTTTTTAAGTGTAAAAAAAAAAGAAAGAAAATTCATCTTAGAATGGGTAAAATGGAGAAGCTTTTATTCTAAACTGAAGTCTGTATGGCTGTAGCCAATTTATCCAACCTTTTCACGCCTGTTTCCTAATCAGTAAAATAAGCACAGAAAAGTCTTCCATGCAGGATGATCGTGCTGACAATATGACCTGTGTGTAAATGACTCAGCACTTACCTTTCATAAACCGGGAATTGTTCAGCAGGTTGAAAACACTTGGATGAATAAGATTTGCTCATGCTATCAGATAACTTACTCTATTGACATGAAAATAAACAGTATATTGTGGAATGTTAAAAGTATTATAGTAACTAAATAACAGGCTGGTGGTGTGGCACTAAAGGAGCGAGTGATAAACCTTTGGAGACGGGGATAATGCAGCTCAGGGAGCATTCGCAGAAGAGTCTATGAGTGTGAATTCCTTCCTTTCTCCTTCAACCGTGACTGAGTGTCTCAGAACAGAGGCGATGAATAATATTTTTTAGGAAATGTGTTTCTTTTTAAAAATTGTCAGGAACAAGAATGAGTCTTAGTTTGCTTCAAAATAAAATAATGTGTTCAGTATATGTATCTCAGGAAATAAGTGAATAGATAGCAAGATCTTCACTTTGGCCCTTCCCAAGCAGCTATATATACTTTCCAGAAAGAGTAGTGAATGGATTTATACTTCATTTCCTTGTATTAGCATTTTATCTTGTTTTGGCAAGAAAAATGAGGATAAGGCCAGGTGCTATGGCTCATGTCTATAATCCTAGCACTATGGGAGGCTGAGGAGGAAGGATTGCTTGAGGTCAGCAGTTCAAGACCAGCCTGTACAACCTAGTGAGATCCTGTCTCTACAAAAAAATAGAAAAATTAGCCGGGCATGGTGGTGGGTACCCTATAGTCCCAGCTACTCGGGAGCCTGAAGCAAGAGGATAGCTTGAGCCCAGGAATTTGAGGTTGCTGTGACCTATGCTACAGCACTGTATTCTAACCTATGCAACAGAGTGAGACCCTGTCTGAGAGACAGAGAGACCGAGGAACAGAGAGAGAGAGAAAAGGGAAGGGGAGTGGAGGAAAGAAGAGGGGAGGGGAGGGGAGGGGAGGGGAGGGGAGGAGAGAGAGGAGAGGAGAGGAGAGGAGAGGAGAGGAGAGGAGAGGAGAGGAAAGGAGAGGAGAGGAGAGGAGAGGAGAGGAGAGGAGAGGAGAGATGAGATGAATATATTGCTAGGTATTCAGTGACCATCTGTCTTAGTCTGTTCCTGCTGTTATAACAAAATGTCTTATACTGGGTAATTTCCAAACAGTAGAAATTTATCTCTCACAGTTCTAGAGTCTCAAAAGTCTAAGATCAAGGCACCAGCAGATTCCGTGTCTGGTGAAGGCCTGTTCTTCATAGATGGCACCTTCTGTGTCATCACATGGCAGAAAGGGCAAAGGGGGCAAATGCTGTGTCCTCACATGACAGAAGGGATGGACAGGCCAGACTGCCCCCTCAGGCCTCTTTTATAAGGGCCACATGATTTAGTCATCTCCCCAAAGACCATGCAATGCTTTATAATTATTACCTCATCTAATTCCTACAAACTTCAAATTATTTGTGAGACAGTATTTTAGAACATACCTCCTGAAACCATGACTAACGTAACTTAAGAAACCTACAGAGAATAAAGCATTCTTACTGATTGTAATAGGCCCTAGAGCAAAATGATTTCAAATAAATTATGCATACAGTGTTGCATTTGATTAAATTAAAAATGTCAGTATTTATTCTCTAATGGTGTGTGTATCATAAATTTATATATATAACATGTGACTCTAAACCAAATGTTCTCTTCTGTAATAGATACCTCTGCACTTTGGTGATCAGCCCTGGCTTGCCACATCACTGCCTCACTACCTGGCCTATGGCACCCCCACATCATCCAATTATCTGTGGGAATCTTCTGCCTTCTTTTTTTTAGAATTCTACTATCTAATTTTCATTATTCCAACATATTCACTTCACTTCAAACCATGTTATACGTTGCCAACAACTCCTTTAGTGTTATTGTTTCAAATCTATACTCTTTCTCACACATTGGCCAGTTCATGCCCCCAGGAGCTGAAATCTATGCCCACTTTTACCTAAGATGTCAGATCCATTCTTCTCTATTCCAGTACCCAGAGCTGGCAGTCACCGCTACACATTTCCACCAATACCCCTGCCTCCCAGAGGTCCCTATGTACCTTGGAACTATGATACTTCATCACCATACAAAGGACTGGACCATGTCTCATCCTTGTGCCCAAAGATGCAGTGTTGAAATACTAAAACTAACAACATTTAAAATTCACTTTATCATTGTTAAAGTAACTGTGGCTCATATTCATCTGTAAGCAGATATTCTCTAAGATGGTCTTACAGAACATCTGGTTACAGACCTTTAAATGACGAGACTGGTTATCAACCCTTTACCAGATGTGGACCATGCAAATATTTTCTCCCATTCTGTAGGTTGTCTGTTTGCTCCATTGACTGTGTCCTTGGCTATGCAGGAACTTTTTAACTTGATCAGGTCCCATGTATTTATTTTTGTTGTTGCTGTGATTGCTTTGGGGGATATTATTGAAAAATTCTTTGCCTAGGCCATATCTGTAAGAGTTTTTCCAACATAAAAAAAAAAAAATCATGATTGAATAACTTTTATAACAACCTGGATGGAACTGGAGACCATTCTACTAAGTGAAGTATCACAAAAATGGAAAAACAAACACCACGTGTACTTTGGACTAAATTGGAAGTAGTCAATCAACACTCAGATGTACATATGGAAGTAAAACTCAATGGAAACCACATAGTGGGGAGGTAGGAAATTCTCACAACGGGTACGATTCACATTTTCAAGGGGAAGGGCACACTATAACTTTGACTTAAAATGTACAAAATCAAATTATATAACCAAAACTTGTGTATCTCTGTAATATTATGAAATTTTTTTAAAAAGATGAGACTTCTGCATAGGCTCTAAAAACTCAATGTTCTCACCATAAAGCCCTCTACTACCACCAGCTCTATTAGGACGACCACTGACAGACCTGCTTACTCCTGATAGTGTCTTCTGAATAGGGCCCACTTCTGCTATGGATATCTTTCACACTTCTTCCAGAAATGCCTCCTTCCGTTTTATACCTTAGAATCAGAAAATAAGGGCAAAGAAAATATATATTTTTGCTAAATTACATAATATTTTCCTTCTATAGAGCTAGCCTTATTATTTTGGTCTTGGAATATTGTATTATAGCATCTTGTACCTATATGCAGTCGGAGAGACTGAATTATTCTTTAAAAAAATCTATTTAATATATTCTGCATTCAGAACTATCATATCTTCAATTTCCTTTTTTTATATTTTATACACATTTTGAAACATGAAATGCCTGATTTTGAAGACTGTGTCCCATTTCGATGCCTTGTCCCCAACCCCAGTGGTTTACCTACCGGTACAGCTTAGCTCATTTAGACATAGTTAAAGTCAGGGAGAATTTATACAATTTTATTCATTTTAACATCCTCTACTTCATACAAAATAATTATGAAGGCATGTATAATTTAATCTTATTCCCATTTGTCATTAGCTAATAATAGGGGAAGATGAGGCACAGATTTTAAAAGAAGGCATAAAATAATTCTTAGATATATATAAATAAAAGAATTTGGTATTTTTAAAAGACTGGAAGGTAGTTTCGTGATTTGCTCAATTGCACCTTTTTAGGAAACTTATTCTCATATACCATAGTTCTGTCCCTGCCTCACTTAGATTAAATTAGGGCATGTATTTTTCAGATAATAGAATCAGGAGAAAATGGTTATTTAAAATGTCTAAAACAATTAATAATTGGAATTCCTGAAAAGAGATTTTACCAACTTCTGGCATTTACCTATTTTTTGTGTTTTACTTTTGAGTACTAGTAAAAGCATAATTAAACAAAATTAATTTTAAACACTTATCAAACCTATTTTTGTTCTGAACCCTGATGTAGGTGTGTCACATGCTCACCAAACCCAGCGGTCACAGGGCTAGGTCTGACTAATTTCCATAATCAGCAAGTTGCATATATTTCTGTATCTTTTAAGCTAAAGGAAGATTGTGTGTGTGTATGTGTGTGTATGTGTGTGTGTGTGTACAAATGCATGTGGATGTGTGTTTTCAGAAAAAAATGTTTTATTCCTGTTGCCCCCCTCCTTTGGTGTTTTAAAATCCAAGTAATTGTATTTTGTCCTATTAATAAAAGTAATGCATATTTTATGTAAAATTTAGGGGAAAATACACAGTGAATGAAATTAAACTCCACCACAGTATGTGGTATTTCCCTTCAGAGAGTGATACCCTTATATTTTGGTGCATTTCCCTCCTGTCTTATGTGCTTATTTTTGGTGTTTTTGTTAAACAAATGAGACACTCTGTTTATACCATTTGATACCCTCCTCTTTTGAACATAATTATATATATGCATGCCTTATAGATAATGCCTTCCCCCATGCCACTAAATATTTTGTGCAATGTCAACCATGTCCTTATTTATGGGCATTCATGTAATATCCAACTTACTACAATAATGCTTCAGTGAATATTCTTGGACGTGAATCTTACTATGTTGTATTCTAGGAGAGGAATACTGACAGAAAACATGCTCGCATTTGCACCTTTGGGAATTAACTTGCTATTATGTATGTAGCGTCTTACCAAAAATATGTGATGGGTGAAATATGTTTCCATTGACTCAGAAATATGCTATTGATATTATAAATCTGGTATTTATAATAGCCAGACAATCCACAACACAGATACTGAGTGAAAGTTAAAATAAGTCCTCAACCTTCTCCAATCTTGCTTTCTCCACATTCCGTAGAAACTTTCTTGGAAGGTTATCTTTGGCCTTCCTTGGCTTGTGTGTAGCACGTGACACGCTGATCCTGTGACCAACACCTGCTGGCCGAGAGCCCCCCACACATTCTCCCCTGCTTTCCCTGCCTCTCAGTGATCTTACCTTCTGTTTGTGGCACATTCTCACTTGCCTTCTCTTTCAAGACTATACATTTTCTCTGAGCTTCCCCGGGTATCCCCATTGCCTCAACAACCCCCATTACAATGACTCCCAAATTTATGTTTCCAGAGGAAAATTAGTTTTGAGCTTCCGAATCACACTCCCAATTGCTTATTAGGCATCTCCACCAGTGGCATCTCAAAGTCCCCATACGGGGAGTGGAACTGACTCTCTTTGCTTCCACTCTACTTCATCCGAACCTCTAATGCTCCTCTAATGTTGTGATAATTGAATGACCGTGTCTTATAATGTTCTAAACGCAATCTGAACACCTATGAAATGTAAATGAATATGGATAATGTCAGACACCATTTTCTTCTGCTAATGCATGAAATCTTTTGTCAAATTCATCGGAAGGCCAGTCCAACTTCTTTGGACATATAAATTGATCTTTACACAAAGTAGAGTCTTAAAATGTTTAAGTGCTAAATATAGAAAGAGAGGAACCTTAAAAGACTGTCAACTTTCTCATGGAAAATCCAAGCAGGGCCTGAAGAGGAAAACTAGTTTTGCCAAAGTCACACAGCTGCCTGGTGACAGCCTGGCACGGGGAAAGGTGGACCCCGACTCAGGGAGCAGAGACTATTCCTTTAACCCTGCCTCCTTCGGCATGCAGAACAAACTTATTGGAATAATAAAAAGTTCTCCTTTATTGAGAAGAATGTCAATCTCTGAAAGAAGACAGAAGGTGGAGATGGTAGTTAGCAACTTTTCTGAACCATTTTTGTTTGATTTTAAAGCTTCAAAAATCAGAAATATCTGAATAATCAAGAGGAATGCTGGGCTGAAGTTCACACTTCTGGCCTTTCTACAAATAGGTCTTATGACACAAGTTAGGCTGAAAGGGCTTGAAATAATATGTTCTCTCTCAAATAACAAATTGTTCTTAAATATTTTGGAAGTGCTTTTTTGTCCATGCACAACTTGGATGGTTCTCAGCTGCATATAAAATAAAGTCTAAGCTCTTAATCACATAGAAACCATCTCACAACTTACCCCTAAATGAGTGTGTTGTGGTTTTATCTTCTGTCACTGCCCCTTTCCCTCACCCTGGGAAGCTGCTCTAGTCCCATTAAGCTCTTTGCCATTTCCCAAAAGAACATTTCACACCCTACTAATATGTGTCAAGCTGTTTCCTTTATTATAAATTTCCTTCCTTCCCATTTTATCCTTTCTTCGTAACACCCAAACTGCAGGTCACTCGGCATAGCCCAGTTCTGATGTAACCCATTACCACCTCTATAAAGCCTCTGGAGCACCCCCACTCGAAAGAAATCCCTCCCTGTGTGATTCCCAAAGCACCCTGCCCATTCCTGCCAACTTCCTTAGAGACGATTGTCTGCCTGGCTGTCTACTGCTTCCCCTTTGCCCTCAGCCTGTGAATCTCTTCAAGGACGAGCTGCCAGGTCTTATTCGCCCTTGCAACTCCAGCACCTAGTGCCAAAGCTAACTCAGAACACTTTTTAAAGGATAGATTCTTCAAGGAAAGCTGAAAGGTTCTTTTCACCGACTCACTTTATTTTATCAATTCATTAGAGGAGGAACCTTCTTAGATAACACTGGGTCGGTTTAGTCCTAATAATTCTATAGTCCTGAAAACAATAAACACATTATTCTCTTTCAATGCCTTAAAGTCACACTTGACGATGACCTATATATACTTAAGATGTTACTACTATAAAGAAAACATTTTTATATTCCTAAAGCTTTAAGGCCAACATTTATATTATTTAGAAAATAACAATATTGTAATTGCAGCCCAGTATGACCATTATAATGTTTAGCATAAGAATATCCGGATTTACCCGGGAAATTAGCTCCTTTCTTTTTATTCATATAAATAACCCCAAGAATTGGGCTTTGATGTGCATAATTTTATATATTTATACACTAAAAGCTTTACACGGATGTTCACTATAACATGTATGTTATCTTACTGTTGGTATACAGGGGTCCTCAAACTTTTTAAACAGGGGGTCAGTTCACTGTCCCTTAGACCATTAGAGGGTTGGACTGTGGGCCCCAGGATGAGTCGGCTGCTAAGCAGGACAGGCAGCGGGGGCAAAAACACCCGACGGGCGGGATAAATGTCCTAGGTGGGCTGCATGTGGCCCACAGGCTGTAGTTTGATGATGCCTGGTATACAAAGACCATGCTAAGTACCAAGAAAGTTAATTCCTACATAGGATCATGCCATGCTTTTAACACTGGAAAATTCAAAGATGGAGTAAGAAATCTCAGCTCAATGACCCAGGTTTTACAGGTTGTGTCTTCTGAAAGGGAATTGAATTTACACACTTATGGATGCTACGTTAGTCCTTAAATTGAAAAGCCGTCTTGTCAAGTTGTGTCATGTCAGTCAAGTTCTGGATAACATCACTCAGTGGGTTAACTGACTTTGGAAAGTGGCTGTTGCTTAAGGATCGTTCCTTCAATAACTCCCAAAATGTCATTCTCATAGTGAGTAAATGGCCTAGATCTCTTTGCTGAAGTACAATTTAAGGGGGATGCTCTTTCATAACAATAATGCATACTTCCTTGAGGCTCTGGATTATTTGTATTTGTTCAATGTTAAGCATCTGTCTATGGCATGTTGCTGACCATCAAAACATTAATATGTTCAGTTACCCTAATATGCTAATAAATGTTTGTACTTATATCTATAATCTAGCAATTACTACACTTCAAATCTATTATATTCCCTTACGTACAGAGTTTGATTATCTTTGAATTGTCAACCAAATACTGCCCGGTCATCATCATCCTACATGCCCTTCACTCCCGCCCCCCCATGGAATCTGTCATGAGTCTTCATTTGCTTTTATTTCTTCCCGTAGTGATCCTTCTCCATCCTGGTCTTTTCTCCCTGAGCTTTGCATCCTGTCTAATTCACAGAGGGGCAATTGATTCTTCCATTGCCCATCCATCATTTAATTATTCTTTATCTATTTATTCCTTCAACAAGTATGTATTGAGCACCAACTATATACCATGCAGGTAACAGGAATCAAATGGAAAATTATCCATTGTAACTGAACAAGACTAATATTTTTAAGCCAAAATATTTAGAATCTATACTCTGGAAAAGGGGACGATGTGTTCATATAAACAAAGGTAATTGAAACACAACTCTTGTCTTCCCAGATCATTTAATCTAAGAGGAGAGAAAGATGTATTGACAAATGTAAGCTTTTCCATAGAAAACCAAAACATTCATTCTGGTGACTTTTTGCAGATATAAAATTTTACTTTTGCGCTGAGTAAAATGGCTCATGCTTATCATCCTAGCATTTGTGAGGCTGAAGTGGGTGGATCACTAGAGCTCAGTTCAAGACCAGCCTGAGCACAAGCTAGACCCCACCTCTACTAAAGATAGAAAAAAGAAAAAAATAAGTAGCCAGGCTTGTGGTGGGTGCCTATAGTCCCAGCAATTCAGGAAGCTGAGGCAAGAGGATCACTTGAGCCTACAAGTTTGAGGTTGCTATGAGCTATGACACCACAACACTCTACCCAGGATGACCCAGGATGACAGAGACTCTGTTTCAAAAACTTAATAAAAAATAATAATAATAAAATATTAAATTAAATTAAATTTTGTATTCAAAATTGTCCTATAATTCTAACAGTAGACTATTTGTAAAAGGGTCCAGTTTTAATCTCTCTGGGGATTAAAGTCTGCCCCAAGGACTCTCTTATATTTCAACTTCTGCTGCATTTATTTCAACATGACACATTTTAAGAAATCATTCTGTTTTCAAAGAGGGGAAGCAGCAGGATGTGAGAATGCAAAGTTAATGTACCCTTGACCCCCTGACTGTGCTCTTTGATCTCCTGTGGTCCTGTAGACACTGGACCCATCAGCTCCCCTTTTGTATGTAACATATGTTCCATTGACTGATGAGTCTCCTTCAAGGATCCCAGCATGACAAACACAGTACACAACTTTTCCTTTTTCAGTTATTCCTAATCAAACACAAAATCTTCCTTACATGTTAGAAGTATTCCTTTCTACTAATGTTACAGAAAAACTGCTTAATTAAATAATAGATCTATAAAATTACAAGGAAATTTATTTCTTTTAATAGCAATAAGTGACTGGGGTCTAGACAGCATAAGAGAGCACATGCAAAGATTGCTTCAACGAGTGTGTAACTAAATCTGTATGTCTCATCCATACACACATTCCTCTTTTTATACATTTTAGTGTTATAACCTTAATATTCAATGTGGTTTCTAGCCTATAGAATGCTCAGTGAATTTCTGTTGAATGAATGAACAGATGCCTAAAAGAGTGAGCATCAGAAAAAGATCGATTCTGTATACATTTTATTATTTAACAGATATTAAAAGTCAAATACAGACTTTGAGAAACTCACCCTTAAAACGATTGTTTATACCAAAAGAATAGAACAACAGCATGTATAATTGAGGTTCAAAAAATAGATGGATTAGGCTTGATAGTTTTATTTTCTTAACTGACTCTCCCTCTTAGTTCACAGACTTAATTAGCCTTGAGTGAACTGATCTTTTCTCATGTTCCTGAAATATGGTGGGAGAGCACAGCTTTGAAATCTGATGGTCTTAGATTTAAATTACTGCTGCATGACTTTTAGGCAAGTTCCCTAACTTCCTCATCTATAAAAGTCATTTCTCCCTCATTCATTCATTCAACAGAATTCTACTGAGCTTTCTATATGCTAGAAATCATATTGAATGTTAAGGTTGTAATACTAAAAAAATAAAAATAAAAAAAAGGTATAAGTTCCAGCTGTCAAGGTGTCTACTATAATCTAGTTGGGGGTATAGACAGATGCAGACAGACAAAATATAATACATCATGGTATGTGCCATGATTGAGAGGTGCTGTGAAAACACAGGAAAAGTAAACAGCGGTTGTCACCCTTGAATAAAATAGTTTATATAGTGTCTAGTAGGCCCATGTTAGCAGATATTCAATAATAGTTACTGTTGCCTTTATTCTCAATGTTGATATTCTAATTTCATCCTCCATCCTCCTCCGTTCATAGAAGTCCTATAGTATTATTCCAATAGAAATATATCATGAACTACATAATTCAAATTTTCTAATAGCCACATTAGGAAAAGTAAAAAGAAACATGAAATACATTTTAATAGCTAATAGTGAGGCTGAGGCAAGCGAATAACTTGAGCCCAAGAGTTTGAGGTTGCTGTGAGCTATGATGACACAGCACTCTACCCAAAGTAACAGAGTGAGTGAGACTGTCTCAAAACAAAAAGAAAAAAAAAGAAATACATTTTAATAATATACCTGCTTTAACCCAATATATCCAAAATATTATCATTTTAACATGTAATCAGTATAAATTAATTTTTATAATTTTGCATTATCTATTTTACTAAGTCTTTAAAATTTGATGTACATGTTATACTTACAAGACATCTCAGTTTGAACCAGCCACATCCCAAATGCTCAGTAGCCACATGTGGCTGAAGGCAACCAAATTGGATGGCAGAGGTCTGTGTATCCTTTTATGTCACCTGGGATTTTGCCGTCTAAGAGGCAGTGCTCTGTAGGAACTATAGTAAGCATTTGATGGATCTTTAATTAATAAAGCACCATCATTTTCATTCTTTTTCCTTCCCTCCTTTTCTGAAAGATAAACTGAAAGTTATGGATCTTGCTGCCTGCCCCCAATTCACAATACCGTGAGGGAGAGAAACCCATAAGTAGATACTTTGCCACCCATGATAACTGCCATAAGAGAAACAGAATGGAAATGTATGATATCCTTGGAAATTGCTAAAAGAATGATTGTAAGTTTTCTCACCACAAAAAGAAAAAAAGCATGTGAGGGAATGCATACTTTATCTCAATTTAGCCATTCCATAACACATACGTGTTTCAAAGCATCATGTTGTACATGAGAAATCTATAAACATTTTTATATAAAGTATTGTAATTATTTATTAAAAAGAGGGAAAAGGGGATATAAGATTAGGCTATAAGGGTAGGGGAGGGAGTCAAAATTATCTGCAGATATCTAGAAATGTCTGCACTAAGCACTTACGAGAGAAAAGTCAGACTACCCCTTCTCAGTCAGATTCTCCGATGTCAATAAAAATATGCTTCTTAGCTCATTTCCTGCGATAAAGTACAGGGGTCCCAGGAGGGACCTCTCTGGTAACACAAATGAACTCTGGCATACTGGAGGAAATCCAGCTCTGAAGCTCCTGTGATTAGACTTAAAATACAAATGCACCCCAGAAAAGACACTGAGACCGCTGCCCTTACTTTATTTCCTATCCGGTGCAGTTTGTAATGGACTTGCCTGTATTTTAGTCCGTATGTAAATCTTCCTCCAAAGGACAATTTGAAGCAATAGCTCAATTCTTTCCAACCCAAACCCATTTGTTGGTGGTGACTTGACTAGTTCTCTACTCAACTGCTCAGCCTTTGAAGATCTACATCATCCCCGTTGAGTCCATCAGCCTCATGATGTGACCAAAAGACACAGGAGGATGCCGTGGTATTGTGAAGTCCATCAAAGAAAATGTTCAAAGACATTGGACTCATGAAACAACTTGGTTTTAGGAAGGTAAAAATGCCTTTTAAGAAAAGGTGACTTTTTATTTGTTAGATGTTTGTTAAGGTCTCAGTACCTAAGGCAAGTTTGATAAATAAAGAGTAAAAATATATATCAACCTTCTATTTTCACTCAGGCAAACTACCCTGTAACGGAATCATATTGCACTGAATTGTCAGTAGGACATCAGGTGAACAGAACCCAAGTGTGGCTTAGCTTTATAAAGGAGAAAGACTGCATGACTTTTTCCAGATTCTTCCTTTCCCAAGAGCACAATATTTCTACCTGTATTGAGGAAAACCTATTTCAAAATAAACTCACACTGTCATTTAACTTAATCATTTACATATTTATAAATCTATGTATAAAACATGTAATTCTGGATCTGAATATTTAGGAAGTTGTCACAGCTTCTTTAGAAGAAAATGTTGTGGGCTTTTTCATGCTATATGTTGATGACTTTACAACATCATAGAGTAATACTTAGAAAAGACCTATACTATGTACAATTTTCTGTAGTGTTAATGAATTTTATAACCGGTCTTGAATTTAGGAAGACATGTAATATTATATGTCGGTAGACTTGATGTTGAACCTCCATTTTATTCTTCAAAATGGTTATATTAGAACTCATAGTTTTATCCCTTCCATAGCTATATTAAGTTTATAACAGTGCAAAGTGTTTGGCACATGGGGAAATGGCTCTCCTGAGAGAAAGAAAGTAAGAACACGAATCTATAATGGCAGCTACTGCAAAGTCTAAGCTTAAATAATGTAGAAAATGAAAGAAATGCTAATTAGTAGAAACAGATAGCAATCTATGGGAGTGCTTAATGCCAGTTTTCCAACAGGAAAGGACATTCTGTCTTTTATCCTCATAGTAAACTCATTAATCACAGCAGAGTCACTTAAAATCATACTTTTTTCTAACACAAGTTAGAAAATAAATTTACACTATATTTTAGTAGTGCAAATGGATAAAATATAGAATTAATTTTATGTTCAAGTTTTAAAAGAAAAATGTGCACTCTTATGTTTCAAGTTTACAAACATTTGAAATCAAACTTACATATAAATTCTGTGTATAAACTAGCTGGAAATGGTAGAAAATACAGCTCCTAGTTACAAAAGTTGGATTTAATTAGTTTTCTATTTAGAATAAGTTACTAGCATCTGTGTTAAAATAGAGCTGGAGGTAGGGAAAAGCCAGACAATGGGTCGTGGACTGTTTTGTCCCCAAATGAGAACAGAAATGCTTATTTGTAAAGTCTCCATTTTCTTCTTGTTCATTCATATATCTGTACTTTGCTATCTTTTAGTATATTCGAATCCCTAGCTGTAAGATGAAGAGTCAGGTCATTTCTAACAAAAAGAATTTAGACGTATATAATTATTTTTCAAATATTTATGTGTAACAAGATAATCAGTAGACAGGTACTTTTTTCTGTGACCCTCTGTTTGAAGGCAGTTCTAAATTAAATTCTGATGTTTCATGAAATTATTGACCATTTTTCTGCCTACTGAGTATATTTTCAAAAGATACAAGTATTTTCTATGCATGGTGCGGATACTAATTTAAAAGGCTTATTGTTTGTGTAGACAATTGTCTATTGACTATTTGTAAGTCAAACGTGCAAATATAAAAAAGTCCATTTGTAAGGCTTATTCACAATTGTTAAGAATTTTTTAAATTTGTAAAAATATGGGTTTGTGAAGGAATGTCAATTATTCCAACAACGTATTAAGAAGATTAGTGTTCTTCTCTAAATAAACAACAAGAATATTTTGGTTTAAAAATAGCAAAAAAGTTTGTATATACGGATTAAACTCTAATAGGTAATGTTATAAGATTTCTATAATTGCTTAGGCTTACTTGTGTTTCATAACTTTTCTTGACATATTTACTATATAATTTAAAAAGAGAAACCTAAAATTCTATAGTTTTGAATTAAAGTTACCTTATAAAGTTTGGAATATTCTTGGTTGGATAGAAAGTATATCTAAAAAAAAAAAGCTGACTTTATTTTACAGAGGAAGTGATTAAAAGATAGGCTACTCCCATTCAAGTCTGGCTTACAAACTATGCTTTCAGTGTTAAATATTTTAAGATTTGTAGGTAACTAACTGACTTTATCTGCACTGAAATGGCCACTAGAAACAGAGAGTTTTCTTTCAGGATAAAATTATTTCAGATATTGCCTCAGAAAGTATCTAACATAAATTTTGGCAGTGAAAATAATATAGTAAGTAACGCTTTTTGACTTAAAAGGAAACTAAGCCTGTGTAAGTTAAAGTTCAATCTGTAGTCTATAAGAAGGGACACAAAGAAAGGGGCTTCAGGGAGGATGGCAGGAAAGTCTGGCCTGCTGAACAAGGAAGTCTGGAGGGCCCATGGGAACATTCACCACTCAGCAACTCCAGCCAAAAAAAGGGGTTGGGTAAGAATCCTAGGTATGAGGTAACCTAGGCAACCAATGACCAATAGAAAGAGACAACAATCAATGACCAATAGAAAAGGGCAATAATGCCTGGAGGAGCAGAGAGGCCAATGAAAGAGATGCAGCCAATTTCAAATGGAGAGAAAGAAGGTATTTATACCTCAGTAGGTACTTTGCATCTCCATCTCTCTCACCTCTTATTCAGGAGAGGGACCCACTTCCAAGTCTCTTTGGAAGTGCTCTAAGCTTTCTCTCTGTTCCTAAATGAAATTTCTCCTTGTTAAAGCTTGTGCAGGTTACTTTTACTTTCCATTTATACTGCCTGTGTTGTTCCAGTTAAACTTTGTGTTCAGCCCACTTTTGCTTCCATTCCTGCCAAGTTTCCCTTGAACTTTCTAGTTCTACCTAAAAATCAAAGCAGGTCAACTGGGTTCAAGGAACCAGGAACCCTGACCCCCAACAGTCTATTCTAGTAAAGTGATGCAAAGTTGCAGTCAGAAATTATTCAAAATTTTGAGACAGAAATATTGTTTAGGAAAGTATGTTCTCAGTATCAAGAACTCCAATGCTTTGAAGTTCCCAAATGAAGGAGAAAATCATTAACACATTAATTTGAGTTTTTAAAAAAAATTATGTCATAAAAGAAATTGTATTACATGATCAAGTCAAATCAAATTTGATAATATATGAAGTTATACCAGAATATTTTTAAAACTTGATTTTAATGATATATTTCTACATATTACAATTTGCATGAAAATTTTTATTTATTTATGCATATTACACATATTTTATATATTATACCTACATAATATATTTATATATAAGTATTGTATTAAAAAATAAATTTATCAATGTCTAACCATTATTATTAATACATACAGTTGCTAATATTCATTCATAATTATTGACTAGTTTGCTATTTAACAAAGAGTTAAAGTTATTTGGATCATAATTTTAATCTGTTTTTAGCTTTATGTACTTGGCATCAACTTCACACATTAAAAGCCTAGAATTCTGCTAGGTTAAAATTCTAGCTTTGCAACACTAAATTCATAGCCTCTAATAGCACTAAATATACAGAAAAGGGAAGTCTGCTTTTCTTATTCTTATGCCCAGATTTACATTTAACTATGGCAGGGATAAAGATAAGGTTCTCAAAAAGAACTGATTGTCATCGTGGTAAGCAGGAGGATGTCAAAGGAAATATTTTAATAACACACATGAACTTAAATCTTATTCCCCTAAGCCAGAGAAATGCCCAGAAAACTATTTAAACATGAACGTCTAAAAATTTAGTCCTACTACCAAAACATATTTCTCCCAATTGTGTGGGGATAATGACATCATATATCATTTCCAACCTAAAAATAACCTGATAGATGCAGATCTCATTAAGAATTGGCTAAATCTGTCTCAGCCTAATACTACTCACCATCGAATACTGCCCGCAGAATTTTAGTGTAATCTGAATGATGTAATTAAACCAGCTCCTCGAACCTAATTGTCGCTAGACCATTTCTTTTAGTAAAAAATTGTGTGAATAAGAACACAAGATCTGATTATACATTTGGGGTTTTTAAATTTCAGTATATTCATTTTCACAGTCCAGATAACAACTGATTTAAAAAATCAGAACTGCACACTAAATAACTAATTTTAGTTCAGTGAAGATTGACAACACATTATAATCTATTTTATGAAAGATGATTAGGGCTGAATTCAGTTAAAATGACTGAAGTAAGTAGATAATGGAGTATTTATCTATGTTGGAAGAGAAACCCAGGAAACATGGCTTTCTGCTGCTGCTAAGACGTTTTAACTAGGAAGCCTCCAGTCACAACGGGCCATTATGTTTCTAATTACCCTTATTAACAGAAGAAAAAAGAAGTAAACAATTTTCTCAGGAGAATCTTAGACAACCTGCTGTTTCCAAACAAGCTCCTTGGTATTGATCAATACATTTTATATTTACATGATAAGTTTTATCATAAGAACAACAATGATAAATCAGAAAACTTAGCAAAACAATTGCTCAGGCATTTCTTTATGAGCAAAATGTGGATATCATTATCTCTTCTACTTAGAAGAGAAAAATTAGCAAACTGAGAGCATCCAATAGGTTTTTGTCTTGTTGGTTTGAATTGTTTTGTTGTGTTTTTTGAGAGTTCTGGATCTTAAACATCTTAGCTGATGCACCATGATCAAACTGTGTTCACGGGTATGTGATTTTGTTCATTGTAAATAACTCTGCCTTTTGAGGGGTGAATTATTAGTTCCTATTACCCCAATTGATGCAAATACTGCTTCTTACCAAAATAACGACACTTAACATTCTGTGGTTGAAAGCCTGGTATGTCCAAAAACATTTTCATACATTTCACAGCGTGTATCAGGAAGATTTCAACACTTTGCAAAGGAATTTTCCAAAATGAATTATTTTGTGTATGTAGGGAGGTATATGTGTAGCTGGGTTGAAACAGTCTTCAGATTTGTGTGTGTGTGTGTGTGTGTGTGTGTGTGTGTGTGTGTGTTATTCAGGGTGGAGAGTATGAGAATGGTTTCTTATTGAATAATTCCTTGGTATTATCTAAATTTTTGTATTTTATACTTTTTGAGTTTTTGCTCTTTATTGCATCTCTCATTCACTATCTCTGCCATGAATATCTATTTTTAGTCACTTTTTTGTAAGCCTCATCTTTGAAAGAAAAGTAGTTTACTGATTTAAAAGTAACTGGAAAGTAGTGCCTGGTATCAAGAGAGTAAAAGATTTTGGAAAATAAGGAAGCAGATTGGTCCATTGTCAAAGAAAAATTGCACTGAATGGAGTTAACAATGAAACAGGCAAGGAAGACTTTATTCAAGACTAATGAATAGGGTAGAGAGATTAAATTCAATTGCCCTGAAACAAAAAAGCAGGAGGATTTTTAAACACTAGGGCGAATTAATGGAAAAGTACTGGAAGACGTTGGGTTTGTGGGGGTGTGAATTTCTTCAAAGTGATTAGGCCTTTTGTGTGTGCTAATTGGCACTTAAGAAAGTTAGGCTCCTACTCTTCCAAGAAGACTGAGAGATAGGGACTGCAGCTTTCTTACATTACAAAGGAATGGGGCTCCCCAGGTCTTGGAGAGACATCCCAGGTTATAGAAGGTTTACATCTCAAAGGTTTCTTTCCCAAAGAAAGAATTTACAATTTTCAAGTTTTCTAAAGAAAAATGCTTGAAGATAAGAGTGGTCTGGAGCCTATAGTCAGAAAGAAATCTGTCTAAAATTTAGTCCACCCAAGGGTAATATTAAGGCTGTCTTGTTCCTAAGATATTACAGAAGTCCCAGATATGCTAAACAAGAGATGTAAACTCATAGTTAACAGGATAGTTCTAGACAGGCAGCGTTGTGAGGCATGGCTGATACTGAGAGTAAAGTTGAGTTGGAGTGTGCAGCCTTAACAAGCATCCCCCAGATTCAGACACAAAACCCACATTAGTTCAACATCAGATCATGTTATCTGTTCCCATAATGTCTGAGTTAACCAAACCCATGCTGGTGTTTTCAGTTTCTGACTTGTCTTTGATTGTGGATTATTTGATCCAGTTTGACATTTCTTTGAAGAATCTTTTACCTGATTACAGCATGTAAATAGCCAATTTCTACTTTTGACTTTTACTCACACAGCACATATACTCACACTAATAATTCAGTTTCATCAAGGATTTATGCCTCTCTTTTTTCCTCTTTGATATGTTAGATTCTTATATTTCATAGATAATGTTTAATTTTTAGTTTATAATATTGCTTTATGTAGTTATCAGAGGGGAATAAAATAGCCTCAGTTCCCCATGAATTAGACATAAAGGAGGATAGGAAAATATAACACATTGCCCTCTGTTTATGTTTTAAAGCTTCTAAATGTTTGGAAACTTATCTGGAACTGCATAGAACTCCTTTCTTCTGTGGTGACAGAAATATGACCATTGTCAGTCCTAAGTAGAAGCAACATCATGTGATAAGTGAAACTTGGACCCAATCTTAACCTTTTAAGTTTGTAAATTTCAAAAGAAACATTGCAGTGTCTGATCCCTAACCAAGGTTTCTGTGAGTTCCTGAAGGATTACATTCAGAAGGTCAGGCCTTAGCATTAAGTTAGGGCCCACCAGAATCTTTCCTTCACACTTTACTTTCCATGGCTGTTTTCTTTAACAAGCCAACCCAGATGGGCAGCTCAACCCTGGAGACACTGAAAAGATACCATATAAGGCATTGCCAGCAATGCATTAAAGGAATTTACTGATGCTTCAGACAATGTGAGCCAGTGTGGTGTACACATACAGAAATTTAAAATGTGATATTAAACATTATTTTTACAATTACTTTGGCCACCTTGACACCAGTGTATTTTCATAGATATGCTCAATCTTCCTCTGCCTCTTCTTTCCCTGTCCTCAAAGTTGTCTTCATTTCTCATGCAAAGCAATTTAGCTTTCCTCTTTTGCTTCTGTTTAAAAGGCAAGACTTTTAGGGCCTTACTTTTTACAGCCAATGAGCA
Source organism: Galagoides demidoff (assembly GCA_963574575.1). Lineage (NCBI taxonomy): Eukaryota > Metazoa > Chordata > Mammalia > Primates > Galagidae > Galagoides > Galagoides demidoff. The sequence continues at coordinate 5,087 of CAUYQV010161762.1, read as the reverse complement.
CTATGAAGGTAGTTTCCTGAATATAAACTCTCATGAAAACTCTGTTGCCAGTTATTAAAATAACCATTACCATCCCTCTTCACAATTTTACCTTCATTTTATAGGGTTATGGAGATCTAGGATGTCAGGCTCAACATTCTGCAAGCTCACATGAAATTAATTGTACCTAAAAGCTAAATTTCTAAATAGAAAGCTAAGTGAAAATATGCATCATTTAATCAGGGCATCCCTTTGCACGATACTGAGCTAACATGCATAATAGTCAGAATTCTCCCTCCTTGAGCCAAGAACAAAGATTTAACCCTCTATTCTTTTCTTTCCTGAATTCTTTGCGTTCCATGATCCTTTCAGATATCACATCACACTCTTCACTTCAAAATAGTTTTATAACATTTTATATTTCTAACTGTTCAGATTCATTCACTGATTCAAGAAGAGATCACATACTTGGCATTAGGTACCATGCTCAAGTGGCGCTTAGAACAAGTAAAGCAAAAAATTGGTAGTAAAATGTTACATGGTAGAAAATGATAGTAAGACAAAGCAGAGTATTGGATAGAGTGAAGGGAATGTGGTGGCCACTTCAGATAGCATGGCCAAGACCTCTATAAGCGTGTGATAATTTAGAAACTTGACTGATGAGTCAGCTACCTAAGGAAACCTGTGCCAGGTAAAGAAAAGGGCAGAGATAAAAGTCCTGATGAGGAACCTGGCCTCACACATTCAAAGAACAGAAAGGGGAAAAACAGTGCAGCTGGAGTATAAAAAACAGATGAAGGTGGCAGGACGTGAAATCAGGGAGACTGGCAGGTGTGGAAGGCATTATAGGCTCTGTATGGAGCTTGGATGTTTCCTAGATCACATTGGAAGGTATGTTCTTGTTTTGTTCTTTGAGACAGGATCTCATAATGTTCCCCAGGCTAGAGTATGGTGGCATCATCATAGCTCACTGCAACCTCCTAGCCTCAAGCAATCCATTCTCAGCCTCCCAAGTAGCTAGAACTAGAGCCATGTGCCACCAGCCCCAGCTAAGTATTTAGAATATTTTAATGGGGTGTGGCTTATCTGAATTGTACTTGTCTAAAATAGTTTTGCTATATGGAGATTATATTCTATACTAGCTATCTTAAAATTCATCTTAAAGTGTCATATTAAAACTACTGATGCACCCTCTCCAAATTATCCTATATGCTCATTTATTCAGTTCATGTTTCTAAAGTACCTTCCTGGCATCGGCCCTGGGCTACACCTGGATCGTCAACAATGACAATCTTATGGTTTCTATACCCTGAACATGCAGCCCCATAGAAAAGGGGTTGGTCCATATTCCATAGACAGTTTATATTGCCCACATTGTCTGGTTCTTGTGAATATCATCGTGACTTTCCACGACCTCTCCTCTGGATCTTGGATAGCATCTATTTAGGCTCATGCTATCTTCCTTCATCTACTTTATACAAAAGAAATGTATAAAACATATTTGTATTTTCGTCATATTCTTGCCATTCTTTTCAATTTCATAATAAGTCTTCCAAGTATTTTTTTTAAGTAAGAATATTGAATTTATACTCAAGAATAGAAAAGGAAAAACACCTGTATAAAACTTTTCTCTTATTGTGGCATTCCAAGTTAATTCAAGGTTAGGATTGTATTAAGTAAACTGGTAAAATATCTATAATTCTCTATCACAGAATAGAGTATCTACATTGAGTCCTTCCTACCCCATAATGTATTGCAAAGTTCAGAAAGTGCAGACTGGCCCCCTCAGATTGCCATTCAATTACCCCATTATTTGTGGATGCCATCTGACCTTAAGAAGCTGGGTGAAGAAGTGAGGGAATTCTGTGGGCAGAACATTGGGAAAGAAGCCACAAGCTGGAGGCAACACCAATTTCCCATTGCATGACATGGAGCTTTTTCTGCATTTTGATCATTTGTCTTGTTTCCTCCTTTACCTCCCTTTGTTCATTGGACTTTATGATTTTAAGGATTTTTTTTCAGCCTCTTCTATCTCCTATCCCCTTAATTTTATCTGCACTTACCTTTTCTGTTCTTTTCTTTAATGCAAGTCATTAAACAAGAATCACTGAAGGACCTATCTGTAAAAATCTCCTTTAAAGTTGAAGGAAAGACAAGACAGGTTTCTGAAGTTTTATTCATCTTGAAGCCAAAAATGTCTCAACAAATTTTTCTCTTTTAAAAGAAGGAGCATTGGGGGAGGGGGGAAGATCGCCGATTGGAGCCAGCTTTTCGCAGAGGCTCCTATCCAGAAGAAGAGATAAAGAACAGCAGTTTCTTAGGAAAGCTGGTTAGGAGCTGAGCTAAGATAGAATATTGAGGAGTGCACATGACCCCTGTGGAGGTGAGCTGTGACCTCAAGGAAACAGACAATAGGTACAAAACCCATCGCCAAGAGGATAAGAGTCTCCTCCCCCATGAGAGCAGCTCAGAGTGACTTTTCTACAAACAAGCAAGCAGAGTTTAGAATTCCTCTTATTTTATCCCATGGGAGAGAGCCACTAAAAACCAGAACTCCTTCTCCAGAGAGATCCCACTTATGAGCCTAGGCATTCTCCTGACAGGCATAAAACTGAACAAATATTCTACTTCCAATTCTGAACTCCCAGTCCACCCCTCCACCCCCACCCCACAGACTGGAAGCCTGTCCTCTGAGGAGTCCAGAGTGTTGGGAAACTCCTCAAGAGGTACAGGCATGAAGGGGGCTGCTACAAGTCTGTACTAAAATAGCAGCATGGTTGAAAAGTGGGGATTGCAGAGCAAGGGAGCCAAGCGGGAGAGGCAGTAACGTGGCCCAGGGCAGAGTACAGTAGGGGAAATAGGGCTTATACCCTGGGTTGTATTTTGGAAAAACACTTCCAGTTTCTCCTGGCAACCAGAAGGAGCCAGGCCTCCACCCCAGGGAGCAGCCATGAGTAGAGCAGAACTGGGACAGAAACACAGACTCCATGAGCTGGGGGTATGCCTGTGTTGGTACCGGACTTGGCGGGGTGTGGCTGGGACTGAGACGCACGCAGTGACCCAGCAAGAGTGCACACTGTGCACCCACCCTCAGTGGGACAGGGCTGGAACAGAAGTTCAACCTTTGAAAGCTCAAAATACACCCGGTGGTACCCACCCTGCTGTGGAGCATGGTTAGGACAGAGATGCAGACTCCATAAGAGTATGTGTGCAGTGGCAGCACCCACACAGGGCCAGGCTGGGTCAGAGTCACAGCTTCTGTGAACTTAAAATATGCCTGGCCTGTGATGGAGTGTAGCCAGGACTGAGTGGGGAACTCCGTGAGAATACACGTGGAGGTGGGGCTGTGACAGAGAAACACCCTCTGTGAGGTCTAATTCCACCTGGTCCACCACAGAGTGCAGCTGGGACAGAGACACAAACTTGGCCAGAGTACACTTGGCAGTGGCACCTGCCCTCAATGGGGTGGGCTTGGGGGTGAGTCGCAACTGCTGGCAGCACAAAAGACAACTGGGAGCGGTATCCACCCTTGGCAGGTCAGGGTCAGGACAGAGACACTGACTTGATGAGCACAAAATATGCTCTACGACAGTGCACACCCGTGAATGGCGGTGAACACACCCAGGGAACCTGACTGCTGCTGCGTTCCCCAGAAGCCATTGAACACTAGAGGGAGCCAGGTTTCAGACCCAGGAGGTTGCTCTGGTGGCCAAGTATTGCACAAAAGAGGCACTGATCCTCCTTGTCTCAGGCAGGACCATATCCCTGTTGCTTCCACCCGCTGAAGGGAGCCGGGCCACAATCCCGTGGGTTTACCAGGGCCTGGGTGAGGCTGTGGCATAGGGTGAGAAAGAAGGCACCAATTCTTCTGGCCTGACTCTTGGCCTGGATGAGCCTTCCTGGTCCACCCCTTGACCACCTAAGAGAGTCAAACTCCAGCATCTTGGGTTTCTGGGTCCAAATTGCCTGTGGAACCCTACTGCCAAGTTGTTGGTCACCAATCAAATTCTTGCAATTGAGCAGTGATTTGTACTGTTTGAGATAATTGCTTTTGGAACTATTGACTTAGGCTATCCACCTGGGGACACTCCAAGGTTGAACCAAGGTTGTGTTGAATTGGGAGGAACTGACTCCTCCTGCAATAGTTGCTGGTGAAGTGTGGGAAATCTCAGTTACCTATATATCCCCCTAGCTGAAATTTTAGCCTTATCTTGCAACTCAATAGGATGGGAAAGAGGCTGGCTGACTACAAATCAGAGCCAGCTAGCCCTATCACACCAATTTGATCCTCAGAAGTCTCTAGTTGTAGATATGAAAGGAACCTTTGTACGGCTATAAGGAAAAAGCCACAATCATTAATCCCTGCTCTTTGGTAAAGGGCTAGTAAACTATATTCCTGTAACCCCCAATTCAGTCACACCCTTCCAGCTTTAATACCCAAACTACCGAAAATAAACATGGGGCAGAACCAGAGGAAGAACTCTGGCAACATGAATAATTAGAGTAAATCAACTCCCCCAAGGAATGACAAAAGGGATACATCAGAAGATTCCATTCATAAACAAATGGCCAAAATGTCAGAAATTGAATTCATAATATGGATGCCAAATAAGATGAATAATTTGGAGGAAAATATGGATATCGAAATCCTAAAAGTTGTCTCAAGAAGTTTGTGAATTCAAAGACAGATTTACCCAGGATATGGACATAATGAGAAAGCAGAGCTAAGTGAAAGGAAAAAATTATTTAAAGAGCTCCAAAATACAGTAAAATCCCTCAGTAATAGAGTGGAGAAGGCTAAAGAAAGGATTTCTGAAATCAAAGACAAAGATTTTGAACATACCCAAATGCTCGAAGAGGCAGATGAATGAATGAAGAACAAAAACTGATCTTTCCCTAAGAGGGTCGTGGGACCACTCCAAAAGATCAAACATTTGTCTAATAGGAATTCCTGAAGGAAAAGAGGTTGGTCCTAAAGGTACAGATGCTGTACTCCAAGAGATTTTGGAGAATTTCCTAAACATTGCAAGAGATTCAGAACTTCAGATAGCAGACAGTTTCAGAACCCCAGAAAGACTCAATCGAAATAAAACATCTTCTAGACACAT
>CAUYQV010161760.1:0-31524 GCA_963574575.1 Galagoides demidoff | reverse complement strand
ATCACACCATGCTGTAGTCAATGGAGTGATTTCTTTCCATTCCCTCTGAGTGTGGCTCACCCCTCTAGGGGTCCACTCTGAACTTCTGGCTCTGAGTGCTGCCTCATTTAGGAATTGTTCTTTGCTTGAATAAACTCTGTTCAGCGTAATTTGTTTAATGGTTTTTGTTTTGACACTATAGAGTGTATCTTATTATCTGTTGGCTTTTTTTTTTTGATTGTTGGGGATCCATTGAGGGTACACAGAAGCAGGTTACATTAATTGCTTTTGTTAGATAAGGACCCTCTTACGTTTGTGTCCTGCCCCACAAAGGTGTACCTCATCCCTTAACCCACCCCATCCCTCCCTCTTTCCCTTTCTCAGCTCTTCCCCTCCCCCTCCCCCCACTGTGTACTGGGATCTTAATTGACCTCCTATCAGAATTGAGTACATCGGGTTCTTATTTCACCATTCTTGTGATGCTTTACTAATATCTGTTGGCTTTTAAAAACATGAGCCTCATGAGAGCAAGGATTTACATCTGTTCTGTGTTTTGTTCGTTCCTATATTTCCAGCACCTAGAATAGTAAGTGGCACATATTAGATGCTCAGTGAACGTGGGTTGAACACATTCATGTATCAACCAGAAACACAGTAAGGACCATTTACTGCCATTCCTGACCATCCTCAGGCAAAGATGCCCAGCTCATGACATTCCCAAGAGCCACATGGTTCTCATGTACCTTTACAGAAGATCAGAAGTACTGGAGTCTGAAGTCTTCTGGATCCTCTTACTGGTCACTGACCTGGTTGGGGGTACAATTGGTATTTCTTTGGTTCTTTGTACAAAATAAACAGAGTATTTCAAGCCTCACACTCCCGTGGGTACAGTTGAGATCATATTTACAATGATACATAAATCATAACAGCACCCCTTCTACTCCACATATGTGCAGAATCACTATACATCTCCCCAAACTGATTCTGCTCACATTCTTCATGCCAGCATTGCCAAGGTACCTGCCAAGGCCCTCTTGAGGAAGGTCCCCACCATGCCTAGCACCTGAGCCACACACTGAGAGTCTCCTGTGCTCTGTGCTCCAGCTTTTCCGTGGGCTCTGGAGGAGTAAAGGGAGGAAGGCCGCTAGCTCTGTTCTGCTTGGACTCCAAGTCTTTAGTGATCACAGCTGCTTTGGAGTCAGGGTCTGTGTGTTCCAGTTACATCGACTGTAAGCAAACCCTCAGGCTGATGGGAGAGCACAGAACTTGAGTCATCCCCCTTGTTCCACGTCCCCCCATTCTTCTAGGTGCTTATGTAAAATAACACCCCTCAACTCCTGTACCAGTGCAGATGTTCTGTATAAACAGACACTAAGGGATATCTAGCGTTGTCCCCCACGTGTCCTAACCTTATAGGACCCCTTACAATGCTTACTCATTCTATTTAGAGGGTCCCTTATTGGGCCAGCCCACTGTCTGTTTCTGGCTCTTAAGTTCATTCACAGTTTATCAGGAGATAATTCTTACTCTCCCTTTCTTGCTCTAAGAGTTCTTAAGAATTACCTCTTGGGAACACAACATTCATTTTCTTAGGGTTTTCTGGAAAGATCTACTGCAGATTTCTGTGTACAAACCCACTTCTTTCTTTTGTTATACATAAGCTCATCAACAGAAGACAGATGATAATAGCCCTACTGAATTCAAGCCACTTCCTCCTGGAAAATCAGTAATATTGGCTCAGTGCCCATAGCTCAGTGGTTAGGGTGCCAGCCACTTGACCAAGGCTGTTGGGTTCGAATTCAGCCCAGGCCTGCTTAAACAAAAAATAACCGGGCATTGTGGCAGGTGCCTGTAGTCCCAGCTGTTCGGAGGCTGAGGCAAGAGAATTGCTTGAGCCCAAGAGTTTGAGGTTGCTGTGAGCTATTTCACCCTCTACCAAGGATGAAATAGTGAGACTTAGTCGAAAGAAAGAAAGAAAGAAAAGAAAGGAAAGAAAGGAAATAAAGGAAAGAAAGAAAGGAAGGAAGGAAGAAAAGAAAAGAAAAGAAAAGAAGGAAGGAAGGAAGGAAGGAAGAAAGAAAGAAAAAATCAGTATTCTTGCATATCACAATGAAGAGTTTCCTGGTAGAGAAAAAAATATCACCCTAAGTCACACTCCCACTTAACGCTAGGATCCTGAATTATGTTGTTTCCACATCCCTTCTTTGCATTTAGTTCCCTCCCTTCATCCACACAAAACTTCAGCCCATTTTTGATGCTCTGCAAGCCTTTGGTTGGAAAAAATATGGAATTTAGCAAAATAATAAATGTCCTTCAAAAGGGAAGATGCTATTTCCAGCATCTTTTACTGATTTGGTTGTAGCTTGAAGGTGCCTATGAGGTGTAAGCAATGGAATTAGGAGACACTGTTGTGGGGAGTGATGGATGTCTGGGGCTCACCTTGGAATTATGAATAGTAGTCCCTGTTCTAACTGCTGAGCAGTGAGCTGCTCCGAAGGGTGTGAGGTCTAGAGGCTGCTCCTGCTGCAGCCTGCGTCGCTGTGTGCTGGTTGCACGTGCTGAACCTCCTGGCCCCCCACACGTTGCTCTGCACACTCGCCCTGCTTTGCGGTAGCATCAGGACAAACAGACGTTTGCTTAAGTTTCCAACATGTGCTTCTCTTTGAAAATGGCTCAAAGCTGAAAAAACATTGAGGATCAACTGTTCTCAGAGGAAGAAAAAGAAAATATGTAGTGTTTGTCACTGCCAGGAAAAGTGGCCCTAAACTTTCACCCAGAATTATATACTATGCTCTTTTAAAGGCTGTTTTTAAACAGTCCTGGCCAGTTCTCACATAGCAGTAAGACAGCCTGCAGGCCGTTTCTAAACCCTTTATCCAGGAGCCTGCAGGCTGCAGGCCAGTTCCAGGGAAAGTTCTTTACTAGGTACAGGTCTAGTCTGCTTGGTTTGAAATGCACAGGTTTTATAAATAAATGTTTCTTGTAGCAGTATCTTAAGGTTGCTGCTTGGAGAATCTGTTTGCTGAAAATGTGAGCTGTTTTTATCATCAAATGTCTTTTAGCCTTGTGACCTGAAACAAAGTATCACAAAGGTTTGCATGTTACACACTGAAAAACAAAATCCTGCCTGCTTCAGCATTTTGGTAAGTGAAAATGTCAATTTGCAGTTAAGGCTCAAATTTTCAATAGCCTGAGTGGCTGACACAGATTCTACTTGGAATCACAGCTGATTTATTTACCCTGGAATAAATGCAATGCCATTATGTCTTGGTGACAACAGAAACAAGCTCTGGCCAGGTCTGTGCATAGTTTAGGGATGAAGAAAATAAGTTTTGAAAGGCAATGGGCATTGCTGATTATAGATTTTTATTAGGAACAGATGTGGGGCTATGGTTTTTAGTGGTAGACAAACTGTTATTGAAACAAGTCAGCTAGTGACTGAGGAGCACAATGTCTTCTTTTTTAGGAGAGAGAAATATTAACAAATTTAACTCATACTCTTTTTCCTTAAGGGACCAAGCAGTCATCAAAAATTAAACTATAAGATATTTATTTATCCTTATGCTGAATATGCATAAATAGTGCACCCTGTTTGTGCCCTATTTTTGTTAAATATCTCCAGGCTGGTGCAGAAGTTTAGGGAGTAATTACAAAAACTTCGTTTACCACTGTCCTAAAGTTTCAGATTTCTCTGCTCTAAATTTGTTTCTGACCTTTTCTTTTGAACAGTTTTCTCCTCTTAGGGTACAGCAACGCTAATACCCAGTTACACACACTGGACGGTCACTTCTTGGATCCCAGGGCCATTTTTCTCTTCCCTCAAGGATAGCACAAGCACATTGGGTTCTTGGCTTCCCAATTTGGGGCTGAAGCTAAAGAGATTTTAGACATTACAGATCAGTTCTTTTTCTCTCTGACATCTGTCTTTGTCCCGAATCATTTGCTGAGACCCTTTTATGTAAGGATACTCCCTGGAAATTTCAAATGACACTTCTAACCATATACCAGAACTTAGTCACATGGCCGCACCTTGTTCCAGAGGAGACTGGGAAATGGAAATACTGTAAGCATCATGTGCCCAGTTAAAGAATCAGGGTGCAGTTGTGTAGAAGAAGGGAAAATGGGTATTAGGAAGAGATAGCAGTCCGTACCACAGGCTTGCACCAAATTACTGTCCTATCAACAGAGTATGAGAGCTCTTCTTCTTCCATGTTGCAAAATCTGGTATTGTCAGACATTTTGATTTTTTGCCAATTCGATGGACACATGGTTTGAATTATATTCATATCCTGCTTCCTTTCTCTTTCCCCTAAGACATCCTGTTCTAATGTAGTTAATGTATATCGGTGTCGTATTGTACACGATCCGTAATTTTTAGTATGCATCTATTTTAATTCTTTCATTCATAAAATGATTCCATTATGTATCTTTTTTCACTGAGCACTGTGTTTTCAGAGTCCATCCTGTTGCAACAGGTGCATCTATTCTGTCATTGCTGATTGCTACGTACTATTCTGCCATCTTCCCGACCTTTTCCTCTCCCAGTGATGAGTGCTGAGGTTGCCTCTGGGTCCCTAACATCGCTTATGCCTTGCAAGACCCCATGGTAAGTATTATTGTTCCAGTTTCACACATGAGAAAACAGGGGTTCAGAAAGATTAAAGAATTTGTCCCCAGGTTCTACAGTTAGGAAGAAGGACAGAGTGCCAGGGAAAATCCCCTTCTAAGTCCTTGAAAAGGTGATTGTGTCTCTGGTCTGGTAGCACAGGATTAGGGAAGCCCTCCTGCTCTGAATGCTCCAAGATGCTACAAAAGTAAATTCTTTCCTTTGACTTAATGATTCCTCTCTGATCAGAATCCAGAGAGAATGTAAACCTCACTGGGTATTTATGCCTTGTGGTTAAAAGAGTTTTCCTCCCTTTTGGAGGTAAAGGATTAGGTGAGCTGGGCAGTGCCTGAGGGTCTGGGGGGGTCAGTGTTTCAGCTGGGACTATACTTAGCTAAGAGCATATGAAAACCCAACTAACAGACATGTGAATGTATCATAAATTAAGTAAATAAGCCTAAATGTTTTTCAAGTTCATATGACTTTAGTAATCCTTAATGAATAAAGAGATTTTAAAGTCATCCGTAAAATATAATAAAAAATCTTCAAAATTGTATTTAGATACTTTCATCTGAACCTGTCAGGTGATAGCGTATCTATCTCTGCTAGATGTTTTTTAAGGTCACAAAACTGCTGCTTCTGTAATATTTATAATAGTTGGCTAGACTCGACTGTGAGTTTATGGACAGTCAAAACTGTCCCTGTATGGCTTCAAAATTCTTTTCAATAATTTACAATCTTAAAATCATGTTATATTAAGTTAAAAATGATAATCATCAAACGTCTGAGTCATTTTTAAGTTAAAACACTAAGACTTTGATTATTAAACATAGGTTTAAGCTTGTATACTTTGACATCTTATTTCTGTATAATACATAAAGCCAAACATATTTAGATATACTAACAAAGTTGGAGACTGATTAACAGTTCAAAGTTACTTTCACTTTCTGCATTTTCATTTAAAATAAGTATTAGAGTTAACATTATCTGGTGTTTAAATAGCTAGTACTTAAAGCTACCTTATATAAGAAAAACAATTCTATATACAAAATATGGGGGGAAATTGGATGTGGGGTTTTTAAAAAGTTATAAAAAGATGTAGAAACATGGATTTTGGAAAATTCATCTTGCCTAATTCAAGGGCTTAAAAATAGATTTAAATTAAATAAATAAAAGTAAATGAATATAAAAGCTTTTCTTAAAAAAAAAAAAAAGAAAAAAAGAAAACCCAACTAATAGTGGCTTCAACAGATGGCAGTTCAGTTTGCCCAAATGGTTCTCAAGTCCTGGTCTCCAGCCCATGGCCTGGGGGGCATCTGGGAAGTGTTAGGAACACAGGTTTCAGGCCCTCACCCCAGAGCTTCCAACTCAGAGATTGTGCAGGAGAGGGGGAGTTCAGAAATCCACGTTTCCATGTCTTTTCCGGGTGATTTGTGTGCCCACTCAAGTTTGCCCAGGGTCAGGCCGTCAGTGGTCAGGTAGTACCAGCAATGCCACTGAGCACAGAGCTCTCTCTCTCACAGAGCTCTGATGTCTTGAGTATCTGGCTTTCATCTTCAGAGAGAGATGTATTTTAGATACCCTATCTGCATTCCAGATAGGAAGAGAGACAAATTCAGAATGGGTGGTACCAATATTGAGAAATCTTCCTCAGAATCCTCTCTGCTATGTCTCCTTGACAGTAAAGGTCGTCACACAGCGGTGCCCAGATGCAGCAGTTACCTGTGCACATTGCCACTGCCTTCTTGCCCCCAAACTGGGATTCTGCTAGTAAGAAGAGCAGGTGCATTGATGCCCTGTATAAGCGCATAACAGGTTCTATTTGTACTTAAAACAGACATGGGAGAAGCCAAATTAGAGCAGGAAGTAGTCAAGAATGGCCTTCACCTGGTTCTCAATTTTTTCTGGTGGCTAGAGAGAAGAGATCGATACTCTTAGAGCTCTGTCCACTTGAAGGAGATTGCTGTTTCACCTGTGTGAATCTGTCGGTGGGATTTGTGGCCAGCAGTTCCCTTCTGTCCTAGAGATCAAGGGAAGTTCCCTAATTCACAGTCACTAAATCGGAAACACTAGCCACAGCACGGAGACTGTATTCTGTCCTGCAGAAACCACAGAAGTGATTAGCAGTGGGGCAGAAACAGATTAAGAAGGGCTTGTTCGGATGAGTTTGTTTACACGAGCTCCCCACTACCTGCCGCCCAGAAGAAGGAATCGTCGTTTATTTTTGTCTCTTGGCCTTGAGGCTGATTGGGTTTTTTTCCCTCTAAATATCTCTGCCCCTTGATTTATTCTCCTGCTCTGGGGGTCTTTCTCTTGCTCTCAGGTATACTTGGGAATAGGCCTCTGAATGGAAAAATAGTATGTATCGTTATCTTAGTCCTCCCAGGGGCAATAGTGTGGAGAGGAAAAGCCAGGCCTGTCTTGTCTTAAGCACTGGGAGGTTCTAAAGCACAAGAGAGTTCATTGCCCAGTGGTAGGGGACACACTACCTTCCTCCAGCGTCTGTCTGGAGGGGCAGGGCTGATGCTGCCGCTTACTGGAGACCTTTCCTGTTTCCTTGCTGCTGGGGGGTGGGTTGTGCCCATCAACACTACAGGTGGGTCCTAAGCAAGTGCCAAACAACCAGCTGCACAGCCCAGGGACTTTGAGCTGTTTGCAGCACTCCTGTCTTTGTACCCCTGCCAACTCACACACACCTGGGATCTCACCAGCTGCCTGCCCACTGAGCCCTCCTCTCACCATGTGACCTAATCCTCATTACACCTGCTACTCGTCAGGGCAGCCAGCCCATCCCCACCTTGCCTAAATAAGGCCTGGGGAGATTTCAACAATTCATGCCTGAAACGGCCAACTCCCACTCATTTCATGGCAAATTATGAGGGATTGAGGTTTACTGCAAAGAAAGGCTAGACCTGACAATTAATCAGCTTGGTCATTTGGGGAACAAATTAAATTGGACTCGAGGCCTTGGCTCCAAAATGAAATTAAATTCTCTCTTTTGGTGTGGTGTGTGCATTGGGCTGAGAATACGAACACAGGCTGTCCCATCTTCCTTCTTGGCATATAGATGTTGGTTTGTAATTTTAAAACACAGCAAGGGGGTGAGGCAGGTACTATAGTTTGGGTTTATCAAGTGAATGCAGGTCTTCCATGTAATTCAGCAAAGATTTGTTTTATCCTTCTTTTTTCTAAGAATTCTCTCAGGTGCTAGGAGTAAGAAGTCTTAATAACAGCAGATTCAGTAAATTATCCAGTAAAGGAGGCAGACACACTATTAATATAAATTGGACCACCTTGCACTAGAGGAGAGGCAAAGCCATAGAAACTAATAACTCCTCGCAATGCCTTCCCAGCAGAGGTAACATTGGAGCTGAGTTTTGGAAGATGAGTAGTAGTTTGGTCTTTTCTTTCTTTGGGCAGACACTGTGGAGTGACCTGCAGTCGGATATTTTCTTTGTGTCTGACAGTGTTTTGTGCCCTTATTGCTCTTACCCCTGGGCACGAGCACAGTCCAAGGCTGAAAGCAGTAATCACATTTGGAAACTGCCGACAAAGGAATCACTCTTCTGGGGCCAACTTTTCTCAAGGAAGTAATAAAAGTACTCATGTGGCTAATGGCAATAAGCATGAAATTCTCTTTCTGGCTCTCTCACTGCCTTGTGACTTTGGACATGAACTACCATTTATCAATCTGTTGCCTTTACAAATGTGGGTTCTTTATGATGATGTTAAATCAATCAACAAACGAGTTGTAAGTACTTGCTATGTGTTTGGTGCAATTCACTGACACTTCTCTGAGTCACAAAAGTACAGAAAAGATGAAAAACAGGGACTAGAAAGCATGCCGATTGAAATATATAAGTAAACAAATAGACTCGCTATTTTAAAACAGAGTATCATTTTTCAGAAATCATTGGAGTGATCATTAAAGTTTTTATATGATTTTTTCTTTTCTTTTCTTTTTTTTTTTTGAGACAAAGTCTCATTCTGTTACCCAGACTAGTGTACCATAGTGTCACCCTCGCTAACAGCAACCTCAAACTCCTGGGGTCAAGCAGTCCTCCTGCTTCAGACTCCCAAGCAGCTGGGACTATAGGCATGTGCCACAATTCCTAGCTAATTTTTCTATTTTTAGTAGAGATAGAGTCTCATTCTTGCTTAAGCTGGTCTTGAACTCCTGAGCTAAAGTGATCCTCCTGCCTTGGCCTCCCAGTGTGCTAGGATTACAGGTGTGAGCCACTGCACTTGACCTATATACTTTTTGAACTCTAGAATTCTAGTAACTCTTAGCCTCCACCCAGCCTTGATTAGAGATCACACACCATGGCAGAATGACAGCCATCAGTGCTGTTTGCTGATACTTCCAGTTCTCTTCTTGGAAATACAAGGGACTGCATTTCTTCATCTCCCTGAGTTTAGGCCTGGCCATATGCTTTGCTTTTACCAAGGAAATGTGAGTGGAAATGACATTTCATATTAGAGTCTAAGTATCTAATCACCAGTGCTCATTTATGCAGCTGCTTCTTCTGCCTCAGCATCATGGAAGCCTATTTTGACAAAGAGATCTTTTGCTGAACCATCCTAAGGAGGAGAGCTTCTCCAAAGAGTCATGTGGGCTGCCATGATCTTGGCTTAAGTAAAAACAAAAATATTAAAAGTAAATCATTTTTACTTCTTTGAAAGCCACTGATATTTTAGGGGCTGCTTGTTACTGCAGCATAACCTAGCCCATCCTAACTAATTCAACAACTGATTTATTGTTATTAATTGTATGAACATGTTACAGAATAGAATAAATCAGAACACACCTACTTTAGGTGGATTGATACACAGAAGTCTTCTCAGGATATTTCTGTGTATGCTAAGGGCCTTTATGAACTAACCCTCAGCACTAACTGAAATTATCATATTTTAATTCTCACAAACACTATGTGATAGTTATTACTACCCACATTTCACAGTTACAGTTCTCAGAGTTCAACTAATTTGCCCAAGATCATATATAAGGTCTGACAAGTTCATGAACTTGTCACCATGCACTGATGTTGGCAGCACTGTACAAATAATTCAGCAAGATTTCATAACCTTGTATATCAGTGTCTCACAGTTGTGTTCATTTTGATGTGTGCCAGTATGTTGCTGAGTAGCATTCATTAATGTTGTGTGTTTTTGTGTGCTGTCACTTGAATGTCAGAGCTTAACTTAGAGCAATGAACAAACATTAAATTTCTTGTTAAACTTGGCAAAAGTTGAAGTGAAATCAGGAACATATTAGTCACAGTTAAGAGAGATAATACCATGAAGAAGATGGCAGTGTACAGATGGATTAAATATTACTCTAAAGGGAGAGAAATTATCACTGATTAAAAGAGGTCAAGGCAGCCAGTAATGAGCAAAACTGACAAAAATATTGCAAAAGTTTATTGAATCATGCATCGAAATCATTGGCTGACTGTGAGAAGCATAGCAGACCAAGTAAATATCAATAGAGAAACAGGAAAATCTTCACTGAAAAGCTTGGCCAACAACTCAGGGGTCTTACATCATGACAATGCACCAGCTGACATGACATTGTGCAGGAGGGAGTTTTTAACCAGTCAACAAAAAACTGTATTGGAACACTCTCCCTACTCACCTGATGTGTCCCCCAGTGACTTTTTTCTTTACCCCCCAAAAAGGAAATATTGAAAGACAGACATTCTGATGACATTCAGGACAACAAGGGTAATCTGAGGACAGCTTTGATGGCTATTTCAGAAAAAGAGTTCCAAAATTGCCTTGAAGGGTGGAGTTGGCACTGGTATCAGTGCATAGCTTCCCAAAGTGAGTGCTTTGATATTCAGCAATGAGGCACATAGCATTTTTTCTAAGATGAGCTCATGAACTTAATTGCAGACCTTCCGATAAGTAGCCAGTGTGATATCAAATCCCAGGTTCTTTTCTTATCTTGCTGCCTCCCAAGACACTGATGTGGATTGTTCCTTCCTGATTATATTAGTTTACGTATAGGCACATAAAGCTAAGGCCCACATGGACCAGGTAATTTGCTTCTCTTCCTTCCCCACCCCTATGATTTCTTGCCTAAATTCTGAACCAAGGGTCTGGCAGACATTTCCATTCAGCATCAAAGAAATGAGTTGGGAGAATGTGGATAGAACTTCTGGAGGAAACAAACCAGGTAATGGGTCAACAGGTTCATCATTATGCATAAAACACAGGAAAGATTTATATTTGCTATGTAGATTATACAATTTAAAAAAAACCTCACAATTTCAAAAGCTCTCAAGGTTGTCCACTCTGTTTTTCTAGAAAGATGCTTATAACCCAACCGGAGCAAGTGTTTATTAGTTCTAACCTCAGTGATGTCCAGTAAAGTTTTTGCCATTTCATGTGGTCATTTGTTTTTCTAGTACTCATACCCCTGGCTGTGGATAAGCTCTCAAGTTTCTCCATAATCACAGAGAGCTTTGTAGTTTGGCAGGAGGGTTATTACATATACACAGGGCCAAGTGAAGCCTTCCGAGGGCAGGGACTAGGGTGATCTTATGAAGTGACAGATCTCAGTGACTGGTTTAATGCCTAATAGACAGTAAGCCCTTAAGAGACATCTGTTACACAAATAAATGAAGTGAAAGAACCCATGACCACTGACATAGAGTACAAAATAAACACAGAAATGAGAATGTGGTTTTATCAAAATGAAAGAAAGACTTGATTTAGCCAATCACATGAGGGGACTGTCCCCTAGGATCTGGTTATGCAACTATAGTTAAATTACACATGTCTGTTTGAAGTCCAAATTCAAACTTGGAAAATGATTCCTCCTTGTCTATTTAAATTGAAACCCCTCTTAGTCTTTTCTGTTTTATGCACACTAATTAATAAGAATTATATTGCTATTACTAATATGTTTATTAAGTGAAGAAATTTACACTTGGAGGATTTTAGAAATGTTTGATTGGGGATGCCTTGGCATCTGGACTTGGTTTTCACAAGTGGGAACAAAAGCTCAGGAGAATGAGCAACAGACACACACAGCCGAGTTGTTGAGTAGCAAGAGGTTATTTGAGGAAGTCCATGTTCTTCTTTGAAGTGTAATCCACCTGGCTCAAAAATAGCCATTGGGCAACTGGACCTTTTGAAATGATCATTGTTTTAAAACATAAACAGTTACTAATTTGGCAAATCTCATTCCAGTGTATGTATCATCATTCCACAGTAAAGGGAAAAGAGTCACTGGAGAGATTTTATCAAGTATGCATGTGGTAGATGGTATAAAGATGTAAGATAGGCTCGGTGCCTGTGGCTCAATCTGCTAAGGCGCCAGCCACGTACACCTAAGGTGGCGGGGTCAAATCCCCAGCCTGGGCCCGCCAAACAACAATGATGGCTGCAACAAAAAAATGGCCAGGCGTTGTGGCGGGTGCCTGTGGTCCCAGCTACTTGGGAGGCGGAGGCAGGAGACTCGCTTGAGCCCAGGAGTTGGAAGTTGCTACGAGCTGTGATGCCATGGCACTCTACCCAGGGGGATAGCTTGAGGCTCTGTCTCAAAAAAAAAAAAAAAAAAAAGATGTAAGATATATCACACACATACAAATGTATGCCCCAAGAGTCAGGCTCTGGGAATCTGCAATTTGCTATGAATGTGTCTCCTCTTCTTTGAGCTATTAAGCCCACTCTAGACCTATAGTTCAATTTCCTTTCCTTCCTGCAGTTAGTTGTTTTAGGAAAAACTTTAAATGAATGCTTTGTCCATTAGAATCATACCGAGGGATTGTGGTCAGGGTCATACACATGTAACCATGTTGTGAGCTCTTTGCAGGCACAGTCATGTAAGACTCATTAAAAAAAAAGTCCTTTCAGCATTTGCCTTACATTAACTAGGTGTCTAGTAAGGGCCTGTCAAGTAAGCTAAGTATATACTTCTACCCAGCAATAAAGCTGAGTTGATACTTGTACAAACTCTACCACAAATAGGTTACTGTTAGCTTTTTGATAATGGGAAAATGTTGATTTTGCTTCTAAGATTTATTGGGTTTGATTTTAGACTCATTATAAACTGGGCATCATTTTTAACTTTCAAAGTAATCACAACTTTATAGAAATGTCGGAGCTATTGTTCAGAGAATTTTTCTGAACCATTTGAGAGTAAGTTGGTGACCTGATGTCCCATTGCCCAGAAAACTTTAGTGTAGATTTTTCCCACCATCAAGGAACACTCTCCTACTGGACGCTGATACAAGCATCAAAATCAGGACTCCAACACTGATACATTCCTGCCCTTGAATCACATTTCTCCACTTGTCTCAATAATGTGCTTTACAGCAAAATGCTCCAGTCCAGAATCACACATTGCATTTAGCTGTCACAGCTCTTCACTTTTTGTCTGTTAGAAATAGTTACTCAACCTTTTTTATTTTTCTTTTTTGTTTTTTGGTTTTCTTGAATCTGACATACTTTTGAAGTGCACAGCAGACTCACTTGACAGAATGCCCATCCATCTGGACGGTCCCTCCTGGTTAGAGTCAGGCTGTGCATCCTGGCAGTGGTGCTGTGTTCCTCCCTTTACACCCTGTGAGGTGGTGCATGAATTGATGCGTGATTTCAGCTTGCCCCTTGCAGTGGTGTGCAGTTCAGTTGCTTAAGAATATGCGTGCCAGCCTTCTCTACAGCAGACTCACCCCTTTTCCCTTTCTAATGGATAAGTTTGTTGAGGGGTAATGCTTTAAAACTATGTAAATATCCTATTCCTCTTCCAAATTTTCACTTTGTTTATAACATGTAAGGATTCATATTTCCCTGTTTGAGTTCCCCGGGTTAAAGTTGTTCATTAATTATTTGTAACAATGCTCCAGTTATCCCGGATGTGGCCAGGTGGAGCCCATTTAAACTGACTTCTGTGCTTTTATATGTGACCCCATCATCCTTTGAGTATTTCCTGGGATCTGGCATATTTCTCCAGGGAGTCCTGGTTTTCTTCCACTGAGAAGCCAAGATCTGGACCCACATGTGCTTACTGTGATGAGTACGCCTGGGCCCAGGCACTCTGGGTAGACAAAGCTAGGGATATACAGGCAGATGCACATTTGCACACACATTTACATCGGTATTTATTCCTCTGTCTTTCTGTATATTTAAAACTATCACCTGATTTATCCACTTTCAATCTAACCCCATAGGTTCATTCTAGCTTTCTCTTGTTCTGTTTTTGTATCTCCCTTCTCTGGTAGCAAGAAACCTGGTTTCCATTATTCTTAATTGTATTTAGTGATTTGATAGCTCTTGCTCATTGGGCTCTGACCCCTCCTCACCATATTTGAGCTCTGATTTCCCATTCTGGGCCTTTGTGTATGTCTCCCTACCCCAATTGCGAGCCTCTACCCTCCTCTGACTCATCTTCTTGGGTTTTGGAACTGCTCAGGAAGAGAAGGAAAGTAGTTTTGTTTAGTTCCCTGAGATAAGTTGATCATTTGGAGAGATGTTATTATTTTCATCCAATGAAAGTCTGAAAAGTTAATTCTAATTATAAATTTGAAGCTAGAAGAAATCCTAAAGATAATCGAATTCAATCATCTTATTTTACTTACTAATTTCTAGGGATAATTTTGCTTATTCTGACTAAAGAGAATTTGAATTTTTTAAAAAATAAAAGGCGTTTGCATGATTGGAGGTATGGTTATAATCCTAGTACTTTGGCAGGCTGAGATGGGAGGATTGCTTGAGGGGTTCAGAGTTCAGGAGTTCAAGATTAGCTGGGCAACATCTCTGTCTCTACAAGAAAAAAAAAAGGAAGAAGCTTCTGGAATCAGATCATTGCTTTATAGAAACTCTGTTTATTTCTAGAAGGTCCACAGTTACCAGGAATGATGGAAGAACTAATGCCACCTGGCCCTCTCTAAGTGACTTATGGTATCAGTGTAGTGTCTTCATGTTGTCTGATGTGTTTGCCTCTCCTTTGCATCCAGTAGAGGGACTTCCGACTACACAGAAGGGTCTCACTCAGGAGTTGGGGCACAGAAAAAGCAACTGTGCCTTTAAGAATAGAGCAGATTTAAGGATGGGGGACCAAGAAGAAGTTGACCTTGGATAAATGGAGAAAAGCAACAAAGGAGCCAGTGCCTCCGTGAGCCTGATGTGATTGGAGTGAGGAGGAGCTTATAAAGAGTGCCGTGGGAGAACAGGGCCTGCCTTGGGAATCTAAAGGGATTTATGTCTCTTAATCTACTTGAAATCTTTTAGGTGATACATTTCAGATAGGATCAAGGTCAACTGCAAACAACAGAAAACTGAAGGATAGTGGCCTAACAGAGTAGGGGTAGATTTTTCTTGTTAGCTGTTTGGAGCTTACGGGTTCACTGGCTGTGCTTCAAATCGCTCAAAAATGAGAGCCCATGTCTCTGATTCCCTTGGTCTTGTCCTTATGATTCCGAGATGGTAGTGCAGCCTCATGTGCCACTTCTGCAATTAAGACAGGAAGACAGGACAGGTAGCGGTGCCAGCATAGTGGATCATGTTTTATCAGGAAAATAAAAGCTGGTAGTGTTCATCCTCTGAACATTAGCCTCAACTCTCACGTCCTCGCTCCCAGCCACAGAGCAAGCTGGGACAGTGAGTTTATTCACTTTCTCGGTTTCTATAGCAAAGGCAGGGATGGAAAAAGGGGACTAGAAATGGGTACTGGCTCTCACAAGCGATTTGTCTGCCATAAGAAGACTGATCAATTACTTTCCACGTTTGAAGTCTGATTTGGACATAGGAAAAAAACATCTTCCCCCTCACGGCAGGGAGCTGAGGCATTACATTACCTCCATCTCTGAAGAGCTTCCAGTTGAGAAATATCCATTATCATGTGTCAGATGTAAACATCGGGTTTCCTGAATCCTGAGGACGGGCCAGATGATCTTATTAGGTCTATAACCACATGATTCATGATTTTCAAAACTATAATTTCTCACTTTTCAAAGCACCTTGAGATACCCAAAACTACGAGAACACCCCCTTACCCATTCTTCAGTCTGTCTCCCCCTCCATCCGCTGCATCGGAAACTTCCAAAAGTGCATTGTTTTAGAAGCTCTAAGCCTAATACCACTCCTCTTATTCAAAACTGGTTTCCAAAGATGTCATTTAAGAAAACAGTACTTCCACTCAATAAGGTATAAGTAAAATATCAGGAAATCGAGATTTGTTTAGTTTACTGAAACTCACTCAGATAAAACTAAAACCTGATCTAAGATCCTCTTAGGTAGATGTGACGAAACTGCTTGAATGTGATGTGAGCATTTAACCGCAGTCAAAACTGCCCTAGACATAATATTGGAAAAGAGTGTGTGTTCTGCTAATTTTTAAGTAAACACAGTTGTAAATCACTGGGCAAACAGGTTGCGGGCCCATGGTTTCTCTCTGCTTCACATTGCCCTGGAGTTTTGGCTTCACCAGGTTCCCTGATGGCAACAACTAACCTTTTCCCGACAATCCTTTACGCCCCGGGGGAGGGAAGACAATGCAGCATTGTGAACTTACACAAGGTTTGCAAATGTGGTGCAATTTTGGTACACCAGCCTCCTGAACTTCACAGACCCACCAAAGAATCGGCCAGCTGTACTCACCAGCCAGAAAGCATGAGAAAGACTGAGTAGAGTCCTTTTTCTTCCCCATGTTTAAAGATGATCTAAAAAAGACTTTCTTCCTTTGGGGTTACCAGAATGAGAACCGGACTGGTTTCACAATAACCAAACAAATGATCTCTTTTATGCATATTTATTTATAGTATATTACCAGATTTGTTTAGGGAAACCTATTAGCATCTATTGCCTCTGCAGCTTGGATAGCTGGAAGCTCTTTTTTTAATTTTGAGAGTGTCTTACTATGTCGCCCTTGGTAGAGTGCCATGGCATCGCAGCTCACAGCAACCTCAAATTCTTGGGCTCAAGCAATCCTCTTGCCTCAGCCTCCCAAGTAGCTGGGATTATATGCACCTCCCACAACACCCAGCTTTTTTTTTTAGAGACAGGGGTGGAGGGGTCTGATTCTTGCTCAGGCTGGTCTCAAACCTGTAAGCTTAGGTGGTCTACCCACCTCGCCTCTCAGAGTGCTGGGATTACAGGCATGAGTCCCTTCACCCAGCCTGAAAGCTCTTGTTTTCACCCTGCAACAGACTGTACAAAGCGTGCCTTAAGTTATCTCTACTCCATTTCCTCCGTCTGACACATTTTATTGAGCATCTCCTTATAAGTTGGTGTTCCGTATCGAAAGTACATGCTCCTGCTGGCCCTACCCCAGGACAAAGGAATTGTTATTAGCCACACCTTACAAAATTGAGGAACTAAGGCCTGGAGAGACTAAAACACGGCTGGCCTGTGGCAAGTGAAGCTGGGGGCTGAGAGCTGGCTCTGTCCCACTGCATACTCTGTGCTTCTCCATACCTACTGTCTTCTGCCTTCTTCCTGTAACTGGCCTCAGCACAAGGGCTGGACAAGGGCATGACATCTTTTTTGAGACTACAATTTATGTACGCTTAAGGTTTCTTTGCCAAAATAGTTAATCTACTAATACAAAACTTAAAAAGAGGACCCTGCCTTTGTTCAAACTGGTATCTTCAAAATTTGATTTCAGAAGGAGTTAGTTCTAAAGATAACGAATCCATGCTTCTCTGGTGGCTAGTCTTAGACTAGGAATGAGATGAGTCCTAGTAGGAATCCCCTACTAGGGGGAAGGGGAGGGGAAGAAAGAACTAAGCTGCAGTCAGGAGCCCCTGACTGTCCCGTCTCTTGGCCATCTTCGGGAGTTTAGCTTGTGGCCCAATTTCAGGGTTGTGAGAAACAAATGAGATAACACACATGAGATAGGATTGAAAATTGGAAAGTGACATATAAAGAACAACTATCATCCTAGTTTGCAAAAGCAGAGTGGACTGAAAATTAAAGGCAGGCTCCACGCCTGTGGCTCAAGTGGCTAAGGCGCCAGCCACATACACCTGAGCTGGTGGGTTTGAATCAAGCCCAGGCCCGACAAACAACAATGACGGCTACCACCAAAAAATAGCTGGGCATTGTGGCGGTCGCCTGTAGTCCCAGCTATGTGGGAGGCAGAGGCAGGAGAATCTCTGGAGCCCAGGAGTTAGAAGTTGCTGTGAGCCATGATGCCATAGAACTCTACCCAGGGTGACAGCTTGAGGCTCTGTCTCAAAAAAATAAATAAAAATGAAAATTAAAGGCAGTGTGAGAGAACTCTTCAGCTCAGTTTTACAAAACTGCTAATAAAAGTCCATTTAATTATATGACTCTAAGGAGGGATAATAAAATTAAACATTTTCTGTCTCAACCCCTTTCTTACTGGTATCTGGGGAATGAAATTCTGAAGGGCACCTATTCTTATTTAGAGCATAAAAGAATATCTTTGTGGCCAAGAGTGGATCCTTCTTGCCACCCCAGTCTTCTCAAAACCAAGTATGATGTTTAGCAGAGAAAGTTACTTTGTGGATTATCAATGGCTGCTTATGAAAAGAAAGTTCACAGGCTGTCAAAGGAAAGTAGAAGGCCGGCAGCTGCTTTCCACTGGGACTTCAAATTGCCTCCCCTGGCCATGAGCATGAACCCGGGAGGCAGATTTTGAAGCGTCTTATAAAGAGTCAGGCACAAAGAAAGGAAAGCCAGAAGGACATTCTGTGGCTTAGGGCAAGGTGCCTGACCCACTGTCCTTCCTCTACCTTCCCAAATCACCTCCCCCAAACCCTGGTCTCTCCTCCTTTCTGTCACCACCCTACTCCATGCTTCCCAACAGTCCATTCATCACCAGGTTTCACGCTGCTGTCTTTCTAACCCCTAGTTGGAGGGATCAGCCCTTCCTGGAGCACACACGATGTCTTCCAAAGGCTGGTCTACACAGATGACGCCCTGTGGGGCAAAGAGAGCACTGTTTGCCGGGAGAGCTGTCAGGGTACTGAGCTTCAGTCCCATCTCTGCCTCTTGTGTGCCACAGCATCTTGGGCAAGGCCGTTAGCCTTTCCGAGACTCTGTTTCCAGATCTGACAAAGTGGACTGTTCCCTGCTTGTGTTTTCCATAGCAGTGGTTCCCAACCTTCCTATTGCTGCGACACTATAATACAGTTTCTCATGTTGTGGTGACCTCCAACCATAAAATTACTTAGCAATGAAAATAATTTTATGGTTGAGGGTCACCACAACATGAGGAACTGTATTAAAGGGTCATGGCATTAGGAAGGTTGAGAACCACTGATACAGAGCAAATGAGATATGCATAGAAATGCTTGAAAATACTCTGAAAATATAAAGGGTCCTGTCTCCCAGTTATCCTGGGACAAATGCAGTTGTTCGGTAAATGACTATGGAGCACCTCTGATGGGCTGTTAAACTCTGCTTAGCCTCCGAAGTGGGCCTAAGAGGGGTACCCAGCTCAGACTGAAAGGAATTGCAGGGAAAGGACTAACAAGGAGCTAGATCTGGATGGTGGGGTAGGAGAATTCACCAAGAAAAGAAGCAGGCAGAGATCATTCCAGGCAGAAGAGCAGCATGTACAAAGGCAGGAAAAATAAGACCGTAGGACGTTCAGGCCGTGTTGCCCCATCCCGGGCCGTGGACAGGTACCCTGGCCTGTTAGGAATTGGGCCACCCAGGGTGACGTGAGCAGAGAGTGAGCCGACTATGCTTGGTCTGTATTCACAGCTGCTCCCCATCTCTGGCATCAAGGCTGAGCTCCAGGGCAGGATGGTATCTCTACCTTCTGTCAGATCAGCAGAGACATTAGATTCACAGAGGAGCTCGAACTCTCCTGCACATGAAGGGGGTCTGGGTCGCTCCTTCTGAGAATCTAATGCCTGATGATGGAGACGTAATGTGCGTGAATCATCCCCAAACCATCCCCTCCTCTCAGCCACGGAAAAATTGTCTTCCATGAAACCAGTCCCTGGAGCCAAAAAGGTTGGAAACCACTGGTTTAGAGTGTGGCAAGTCATTATAATGGAGCCTGAGGCGAGGGGACAGGGAGACATGACACTGGAGAGCATGGTGTGAGCGCACACCTGCAGATGTGGTGAGGGCTTGGGGCGGTGGTGTCTGCACTGGGCTCATGGGACAACAGTGGCTGCACCGGGCTCAAGGGGCAATGGGCACTTCTCCAGCATAGACTACATATGGACTCTTTTAATTCTCCCAAAAACCCCATGAAATGGGCCCTAGTATTACCCACTGCTTGCAAAAGCAGACACTGAAGCTCAGAGAAGTCCAGTAGTTTGCCCAAGGTTGTACAACAGGAAAGTTTTCCAGCAGGTTGGGTTTTGCCCTGAGACTACCGAGAAGCCCCTAGGAGTTGTGATGCAGGTTTTGAGGGGACCTGATCATGCTGACTTCTATTTATTCTAGGGCTTATCTGTTTCTAGTCCTCTAGATAATTTCTTGATAGTCAGCACAACTAAAAGTATATGTCACTTTCTCGTGTGGAAATGTACATTGTTTAAGCACAGACTGATTAACTATCTCTTGGGTTTATCAATAAAGAAATCTAGTAATTGACATCTTCTGGGAATAGGGTCGATTATAAATGGAAATTTATACTTAATGGTCAATTATCCTTAATGATCAGTTAACTTGGCTAATTTTTGCTTTTCCCTCTTTCCCTAATAACATTTTGTCAGGGATAAATAGAAGAATCAGTGGACTTAAAACTTAAAAATAAGACATAAAATATACGCAGTCTTGGACTCCTTACTTTGAAGTTCATTTTATTTACAGGAATTTATCCTAAGCAAATAATCAGGCACCCTAAGATACACAAACAGGAACAGTAATATTTAGGTAACAGGCATGAATCGCTCCTGGTGCTTGGGTGCTGATAATGTTTCCAAACAAATCAAGTCTGGTTTTTACCCCTAGCTGGGGTTAGAGGGAAGCTGGGTCACTTTTTGGAGTTCTAGTTTTCTTCTTCTTCTATCCCCCAAGATTGTGGAGAATCCTTGGACAAAAGTCCTGGAATTTAGGAAAGGTAATTCCTAGTTTCCCTACCTATGCTCACAGGTTGATGACATCACAACCCCTGGACAATCACCCAATGGGATACCAGCAGTCCCGATCATCCCTGGACTTGCCTAGACGTCCCAGTTGACTGGACTTTCAGTTGACTCCCTTCTCTGAACACAGTTTTGAAAACATGGGACTGTTAAAATTTACCCTTGGGACTAGGAAAAGCCAAGATTGCCACACCCCAAAGTCTTCCACAGGCTTTTGGGAAGAAAAGGGAAGAAAAATCTCTGTTGCCTTGTAAGGAGCCTCCAACCGAGGAGGCAGGCACAGTGCATTCTCAACATATTCCGCCACGTTCAGCTTTTAATAAGTCATTTGATGACATATGTGCCAGTAAAAATCTTTAAAAACCTCAAAAGTCCCACTAACGGGATTATACATTGGAATAATACACAGAAGTTAAAGGACTCAGCTTAAAAAAATGATTTCAGTGATTTGAAAACATACTTTTGATATGCTCATTTTTAAAAAAGGAGATTACAAAGAAGGGTAAGTAATCTGAAACTAATCTCAGAATTTATTTACACTCATGATTGTGTCATAGACAATCAGTGCTTATCTCAAGAGTAGCGGGATTGTGATTGAGGCTTATTTTCCTTTTTACACCTCTGTGCATTTTCCCCATTTTCCTGTTCTCTTTATATACATATATTACTTTTGTAATGATACCCTCTGGTAAAGAGATGCTCACGTAAGTGTATGCATGTGAGTGCATGTGTGTGATATTTGCTCTTTTTTGGAGTAGTTAACACAAATGAAGTACTGACCTGTCTCAATAGACTCACTGGCTGGGAATAAGAAATTAATTTGACAAGGGAATAAAATGACAATATTGAAATAAAAATACAAGAGGTGTGTAACAAAAAACTGAAATTTATTTATAAGGATAACAGTGCCATAAAATTTTTTAAAGTTTCTCCTTTACAGATATAATAAATGATACCAATATTTTATTTTGTCCAAAATCAACTTTTGAGAAATGTATAAGTTTCAGAAATAGGCTTAATGTTTGAGTATGTGTGTTGGGCTGGGCATGTGGCTTAAACCTAAAATCCCAGAGACTTGGGAGGCTGAAGCAGGAGGAATACTAGAGACCAGGAATTCCAGACCAGTCTGGGCAATATAGTGAGACCCTGTCTCTACACACACACACACACACACACACAAAATTAACCAGTCCAGCTACTTAGGAGGCTGAGGCTGGAGGAACCCCTGAGCCAAGGAATTCAAGGTTACAATGAGCTGTGATTTGGCCACTGCACTTCAACCTGGATAAAAGATTGAGACCTTGTGTCTGAAAAAACACCACCACCAAAAACCTGTGTTGGATGGTGGCTCTTTCACTAACTCACTGTGTAACTGAGAACAAGTTGATAACCTCTCTGAATTTTAATTTGTTCATCTTTCATTTTTACTTTGTTATTTCACAAATGCTCCCATTACACCTACTATGTTTCAGACACGCTTTAAAGTGTTTTGCAGGTATTAACTAAATTAATCTTTATTCCAAGCCTAAGAGAAAGATACCATTAGCCTACTTTTTGTATAAGGAAACTGAGAAAGAAAGAGGGCTTAAAAATCCGTCCAAGGTCATTCAGATAGTAACAAACTCAGGAGTCAAATCCTGGCTATCTAGCTTTAGACCCTATTATATGAGACCCTGTGGTATGTTATGCTGAACTGAATGATATTTACACACCAAGAACTTACCTTTCTAAATCTCTTTCATTTTTGTTCCCTGAATTTTATTTTGGAAAGTCAATTGAGAAAATTATCAAATTTAATCGTTCATTGGGCTCCACTCTGTGCTGAAATTTGGTTAGACCTTAAAAAATGGGAGGTCCTTTAGGAAAGCAGATCTGGACGGGGAAGAGACAGTAGTCCCCTAGTATCTATGAGATGACCCTGATCAATGCGGGGACACCTGAGTTGTTGGGTGATGGTACCCTCTATGAAATGATGATTATAATGACACTAATACAAAGTGAGTACCAGTTAGGAGATTGTGCTAAACACATTATAGATTAATAGAAGTTAAATAGGCATATACCATTTAACACTCATCACCACCCTTTGAAGAAGTGAAGCTTAAAATGCATCAGTAATGCTGCTAGTTAAATTGTAAAATGAAATTACAGTCCAGGTTTGTCTTACTACAGAGCCTGAACTCTTAACCAGTCTGTTATAACCAATTACTAATTTATAAAAATAGTCATATTGGTAGAATTCCAGCCAAGGTTAGACTCAGCGTTAACTAGCCAATAAATGCTTTAGGCATGCTGAACTGAATCGAAAAAAAAAATGGCTAGAGGAAGAGGCCACCCAGAAGGTGACGTCTTTGTGTAGGTGACCCAAAGCCTGGGAAGAAAGTCTGGGGAACTTCCTCACCATGGAGGCCAAGAGCCTTGTGATGCTCCCAAGTGGAAGTGCCAGGGCAGGAAGTTGCAGCCTATGAAACTCGGCAGATTTTGGAGGCACAGACAGTGCCCTCGTTAGTAGGCGCTACACAAATGCGAACCTCAGAGAAGCTTGGCATAGGGTTCAGTTAAGGAGGAATGATAAATTTCATTCACAAAACTGTATTCGAGAGATGAATTAGTGATGAGGTCTTGAGAGGGCAATCCTCAACGCATTTATGTTTTAATTAAGACCAAGAGAAACTAATCCCTTTAAGAGTTCTTGTGATTCTTTAATCCCTCATCTTTGCCTCCTATAACCATTTCCATGAAATTGAGTGCAGTACAACGACTGGAAAAATGAAGAGATTTGTTCCCTTATTTCTGAGGAACCAAGTTTAGAGGTAGGAAGAAAGCGGAAAAAGAGAAAATGAAATGGGAAAAGTTGGGGAAGGAAGGGAAGCGGGCAAGAAGAGTCCAGGTGGACGACCAGCTGGTGATTGTTCAAGAGGCCAAAGAGGACTTCTCATGCACCTGCAGAGGAAAGAAGAAAAGATGGTCTGGAAAGCAGAAGAGACCCCGGGAATTACTTCCATAAGCCCTGACAACCTCCTCCATCC
Organism: Galagoides demidoff; assembly: GCA_963574575.1. Lineage (NCBI taxonomy): Eukaryota > Metazoa > Chordata > Mammalia > Primates > Galagidae > Galagoides > Galagoides demidoff. The sequence continues at coordinate 7,888 of CAUYQV010161760.1, read as the reverse complement.
TCTCCTGATGGTGAGTCGCCAGGGGTCCTGGGCCTGGTGGTGAAGGCTAACCTGGAGGATACACAAAAACTGATGCTGGGAAAGGCCCATCTACCTCAACAACTAATGGTTTCCCTTCACCACAATGAGGAATTTGTACCTTCCAAGTTAAAATCAGAATCCTGAGGGCTTGCATCCAGCTGCTCATCAGATCAGAAGGACAGTGTATGCCACACAAAGCACAAGTCTTTTTTTTTTTTAAATTCTTTCTTCGTCATACACAGACAAATCTTACTTAAAGATTAACACTGTAAACAAGTGTTGAATTCTATTAAACACTTCAGCAGGCATATCCTTAGGAGTGAAGTGTTACTAATGGTTGCAACTTACTTTGAAATGCGTTAGAAAAAAATAAGAGGAGTTGATGAGTGAATGGAAGGATGGATAGTTGGATAGTTCTGTGATAAGGCAAGTAAGTACAGCAAAATGTTTTTATAGAGTCTAAGTGGATGGTATATGGGTGTTCATAGTTTTTTCGTTTTTCTGTATTTTTAAAATTTTTCATAATAAAATGTTGGGAAAAAACTAATTAGAGAGAAAAGTTTCTTTACAAAGATAGTATACAGGTACAAGATTGCTAACTTTTTGAAATCATGCTATTATGGCTCACACTCTGGGACAGGGGTCCTCAAGCTTTTTAAACAGGGGACCAGTTCACTGTCCCTCAGACCGTTAGAGGGCTGGACTACGGGCCCCAGGATGAGTTGGCTGCTAAGCAGGACAGGCAGCAGTGGCAAAAAACACCCAGTGGGCCAAATAAATGTCCTAGGTGGGCTGCAAGTGGCCCGCGGGGCTATAGTTTGAGGATGCCTGCTCTGGGATAACAAGGAGGGCGGGTCACTTGAGCTCAAGAGTTTGAGACTAGCCTGAGCAAGCTGGAGATCCCCGTCTCTAAAAATAGCAGGCAATGTGGCAAGCGCCTGTAAGTCCCAGCTACTCAGGAGGCTGAGGCAAGAGGATCCCTTTAGCCCAAGAGTTCGAAGTTGCTGTGAGTTATAATGCCATGGCACTCAACACCAGGGCAACTGAGTGAGACTCTATCTAAATACATACATACATACATAAATATAAATCATGCCATTAAAAATCAAAAGCTCACTGACTAGAGAGAGTGCTTTCCCTTACCTTTACCTGTTTCTTTTGACTTGCTTGCATCTTTTTCCTTTGGCAGACTAGTAGAGAGAAAATATTACTACTTTGTAAAGGTACATTTCATTACCACCCACTTCAAACTTAGGGGGAAATATTCTATGCCATTATTCTTATAAAATATGTTCTACAAATCCAACTCCGAATGTCAATGATGAATATCCTATTTGATTATATGTAAAATATATGTATTCATTAGAGTATTTGTTAACGAGTTAACAAAGGTTTGGGGGAGACCAATATATCATCTGTGAAGAACTTTAGTTTTAGTTTTAGTTTTTGCTCCAAGCTAGACTTTAGTAATGAGATGAAATCTAAAATATACTAAGGTCCAGAAGTGACTGTAATTATTAAGTGACAAAATTTACTCATTCCTTCTTAAAGCATGAGACATTTTTGTGGACTCCGTGGGTGTGCTTTGGGGCGTTTAAATTTTAAATCACTCCTGTAACTGCAGCTGTTGCTCTGGAGTGATTAGGAGTTAGCAGTGAGGAAGGAGGGGATGATTCTTTACCTATCTTGCTCATGCCTATCCCACCTCACCCCCAAAACTACAAAATAATGTTAACCCATGATTGTCTGAGATTTCACCCAAATTAATCCCCGCTGCTATACTTTCACAGTTGATTCTTATTTTCAAATCGCCTGTAATTATAAAGTTATCCCTGTAGTCTTTTCACCCATGTCATGCTAATCCAGAGCATAATAAGTAAAATATATTCACAAAGAGTGGAAACAGTGCCAATAAAGGATTAAAAATTATCTAATGAACTTATTTTTAAATGTTATGCTCATTTACATTTGATTACTTAAAGTTTGAAAAGAAAATTTGATTTCAAGGAAATAGCAGAGTTCAGGATTTTTCAGTTAGTTAGCAATTCTATATAATGGATTTTATCTTTTTTTTTGCAGCAAAAATAGTGAATTTCAGTATCAAGCACTAGCATGCAATAGTAACTTTCTACTCATAATATATATAAAAGAATACGGTTCTGGCATTTACATTCTAAAGAAGCAAAACAAACCCCTATTATTTCCCAAGAATATAATGGATAATTCCTTGAATCATAAATGATATGTTCTAAATTTGCTGTTTTTATCAAGTAAACAGAATTAGCTTTTAATGGGTCCCCCCAAAGTGACAAAAGTTTGATTTTCATTCATTCATTGATGATTTTAAGATTCCTGTATTACTTCCGTATCAGACAAGTAAATCAATCTGCTCAATCAATGATTACCCTGCTCAGACTTCAACTACTGAACACCTTTGAAATGCCAGAAAAAAAACCTTTGCAGAATATCCAGACTATGTTTTAATAAAAAAGAAAACACTTTGGCTCAAAGGCAGCGTGAGCTTTTGAAAAGCCCTTTGTTAGTGAGAGTCAAGCCTCTTTCTCGAAAGATAAGAATAATGGGCTCAACATCAGAAATGGGAGTTATCTAAAGAAAACAATATGGCAACATAATTCATATCTAGTGAGTTGCCTACTATTTTTACATAAATTATTCACTAAGGAACACTGTTTTCTCCTTGCCTTGGAAAAGCATTAAAACCTTGAATGTATTTAGTTAGATAAAGAGAACAAACAGTATATTTAAATCACTCTTCCACACATCACATTCTCATTTGTACTTAGAAACACACAGAGGGAAAAAAAGTTGTGAGTTATTTCAAGGCTGGTGAGAATAACAGCAAGTGGAAAGAAACGATATATGACAAGCAACATGCTCGCTGAAATCAGACAATGAATAATACGTTCTCTCATACAAATGATTAGAAATACAACTTACCTCCTCTGACAAAGGTACTTGTGAGGGGCGCGAGATACAGGAAGGGGTAAAGCCGTAAGAACGGATTAAGGGACACGTCAGAGCTGCGGCTCTCAAGCAAAAAGCCCAGAACATTAGACAGGTCTGTTTCAGTCCCACCTTCCTCCTAAATGGTTGTCACACCTCCTTAAATAATCGAATGTAAAGCAGGAACTCATCTTCATGCTACTGAAAGGAAAATTCCAGAAATCATTATGCCTATTAAATGATTATAGTCTGTTCTCCAGGGAGGATTTATGATCTATGCCACCTTCTCAGGAATCACAATTACCCTGAGTTGAACTGCACCGCCTGTCAGAGGAAAAGTTCTGTTCCAGAGTGAGCAGAGACAAACACAGCCCAAGTCACCCCAAAGTTCCATTTAGTCACTAAATCAAGCAAGCCTACATGCTTTTAATTAAGGCTCTACAGAGTTGTCACTGGCTGTGTCTCTCCAGCTTCTTTTCAGTCTGAGAGGTTTTTAACACATCACACCAGGATTACATTTCCCTGAAAGCAGACAGGGGTTTCAAAGAAAAACAAACACCCGACATCTTGGCTGCATTTTAAAACTGCTCTCTCGGAACAGAATCTTTCCTCCCTTCTAGTAAACACACGCTTGGATCCATTAAGATAAATAGGGCATATAAATTAACAAGTCAATGCTCTTCTGTATCAAAACTAAACCCGGTCCATGACAAGCTCACCATTTCCCCAAACAGGCATTTGGGATACAGGCACTGGGAGAAAACAAAAACACAAAACTGTAACCAAATGACAGAAACATTGTAACCTAGGAGAATGTTCTTTGCTAGGCTTTCGGAGTTAAGGCAGCTGGCGCCTGCGCACACACGCCCATACACACACACACACTATTCCACTTTCCAGCGTGAGATAGCTCCACGGATGCTGGGCATGGTGACATACAATGGAGATTAAAACCACACAGTTAGTCTCAGCAAATTAGGTAAATTAGAGATCATTTGATGGTATTCTATTGTTGCTATTGTAATCACAGTAATTTTCCCTGGTAATGGTGCTTCGTGATGAAGAGCTGTTCTCACAGGATAATTGTGAAATATCGAAAGATTCAGGGATGCAGCATCTGGTTTTAAAAGCTCTTCAGATTCAAATTGGCATTTTACTTTATCTTGAAAATTTATTAGAGATTCAGATCATGCCGGTTTAAATGGAAAGGTGAAAGCAGGGTAATTTCAATCTATGAATTATTCAATCTCAGCCTGGCAAAATTGCCATCCATGAACTGATCCTCTGACAGTCCCTCCGCAGAGCCTCCATTACGCTTGTCATTTTTATTTCTTTATCTACGATCTCTTTCTCAGTTACTGAGCTTGTCCCTTAGGGCTCGGCTTCACAAACCAAGTATTTCAAATTGGCAATAACCTAAATGTGCCGCTGTCTCAAATCGCTGTCTCCACAGGCTGTCTTTTTTTTTTTTTTCCAGAATCATTAAAAACCACATCCATGATGGTATCTGTTAGACTCCTCGATTAGATGAATTAAAATACACACACACAAACACACACGCACACACACGTAGGAGAGCATCATTGTCAAGAAGAGCTACGTTCCGCTAACGGCACGAGAGAAGATAAATGCTTTCTGCTTCCTTCTTTGTTGTCAGTGTGACCCGTCCTGGTTGCTTAGCATGATGCCAGAAAGGAGCCACAGCTAAAGCCGGCTTGCCTGGCACCCTGATTTCCAGACAGAGTTGGTGAGGACTGCATAGCAGGTAGGCTAATCCAGACCACTGCATACTTAGCAAGCATGATTATTTAGGAAAATAAGAAGCCATCAGATGACCGAAATTAGACTGTCATTCTGTTCTCCCAGGAGCCACCTGCACACAGACTGCAGTCGCAAGGATTCTCCACTTGATGGCTGGTTGTGTCACTGCTAGTTGACAGCAGCCCGGCATCCAGAGAGCACTGGGATTGATTTAGGTCAGGGTGTCTGGTTTCTCCTTTAAACCATGTTCTAACTGGGGTGTGGGGATCTGCGCCAGCCCCGTGACCAGCCTTACATGTGAGCTGGGGAGTCACACAGCGTCAGTGCGGTGAGTTGCTCGCACAGGCCCCGGTCAACAGACAGACCACGGCAAGCATCCTCTCATTGGTCCTAGCCTTTATTCCTGCAGGTAGAGCAGCCTGGCACAGGAAAGCCCCCAGACTATTCACACACAGGGTGGGAAACCAGCCGGGCTCCATCAGAGGCAGGTTGGTTATAAGGCTCCCAGCAGCACTTGCTCAGCTGAAAATTCACGCTGCAAAGTTGCCACCGGGCACATTCAGACTGCATCTCGGCTCCTGGCTAAACAAAGGTGAATACTCCTCATGTAAGAAAGGCTAAGGAGTAGCGGGAAAAGGAAACTTTACAACCCTGTCGCTTTGTGCCCAGCTGTATGGCCGCTGTGCCCACTGCGACTAGGAAGCTGCAGCAGCCAGGCTGGCAGCAGCGGCAGCTCTGACTCGGCAGTCAGCTGACTCGCAGGGGGTTGTCGTTCAATGTTCTCTGCAGAATCAGGCCAGTTTCTAAGGTGGCACCAGACAGATGACCTTGAATGGAAAGAGTGGCTCGAGGAGGGTACCCTTTCTTCGTGCACACCTGGCAGGGACATCTTACATTGCTTTTCTCTTCGGGCAGAGTTTTTAACTCACTGTCTTCAGGACTTAACTATTTCTGTCCTCCTGGCTAAGTTGGCAGGTAGTCTTTGGGGGTGACCATTCCAAGGCTAAAACAGATTAAAAACATCACTGTCACTGACGTTTTGGCTACTTTCAGTCATTCACAAGAATGACTGTGGGAGAATTCTTGCCCATGTTTTGGTTCAAAAAGCACGCTGCTTTTTTTTTTTTTTTTTGACAGGTAAAAATTGTCTTAAGCTGCTCCTACACTGTAATGAACCAGCAAATCGTACCTAGTGGGATGGCAAGAGGGATAAGGAGAACTCAGTGGCAAATTAGTCCAGCAGTAGCCTTAAATCACAGTCCGGTTGCTATAAAGCAGGGTGCATGCGCTATCGTGAATCACAGGCTGTGCATCCCAATTAATCTGACAGTGGAGCGAAAGCCTTATAGGGTATTGCCCCAGTGGTTTGAAGAATTGCTAAACTAAGAAAGCCGTCATTACCAGGCATTTGTTTCATGACTGTAATCGTACGGAATTAATTTAACTTGCTGCAGTGCTTAACAGTAAGTCAATGATAAATTTGTGCTAAAAGAATAACAATACTAGTATTTGGATGGCACCTCCCTCTGAGGAGACACCCTCTGAAGACAACCTCAGGTCCTCAACATTTACAAGAGCGCTCAGAATGTGCCCAGTGCTCAGCAGAATAATCCATGACCGGCCTCTCTGGGGACAGGTGCTTATGTTCCTGAGCCAGAAGGATGCAGACATATCATACACATTGTGTGAACAGCATACAAGGATTACCACTGACCTATGCTACTTACTTTGTCAGGGTTCTCGGTGATTTTTTTCTTCTATTTATGTCTTAGGAGTTTTACCTTTCTGTTGCTTCTCATTTGGTTCTTTTGACATGAATCCCGCTTGAAAGATGTTTCTAGACAAAAGAGAGGTTAAAACTAAATGAACAAGTATCATCCAGTAATTATAGAATTACAATGAGTGTTAAGTGATATTCAAATGAGCGTCTGACTCCACTTTTAGGGTGAGCTGTAGACCAAGGCTGAGCAGTGCCAGAGGCTTCCCTTCCTACACCCTTTCCAGCTTTTGTTAGTAGAATCCAATAGTCTCATAATTTTACCTTGCCGGCTCCTGTCAAAACCTGCAATCAAGAAATAAGCCCCAAATGATACAAACTGCTAGTAAGTTTTGATGTAACTCTTTGGAGATACTTTTATTTTTGAAGAAAATAAAGCTTCTGGAAAAGGTATAGCTGTCTAACGGTAGGATTGCATGTATCTGCTCTCCGGTAGGACGTGGTTTCGGAGAAGCAAGAGGCTCTTCTAGGGAGGCTGCTGCTTCTGCTTCACCATGTGACTTGCACTGTGCTCAGGGGCTCGGCTCCCAGTGGTGGGTGAGGAGGGCTCAGCCTCACAGCCACTAAAGCCAGTGTTGGTGGCCACTGTGGGGTCCTGGAGTAGGAGATACTCTGACAACATCTTACCCTGTATCTTGTTCTTGCTTGTGAGTTGTTTTTTTAAGTCCTTTCCTACTAGGGAGAAGTGACCCAAGCATTTGGTATTTTTTAAAAGCTCCCCCCCCAAGTAATTAATTCTACCAAAGTTAAAATCACTGATTGAACAATGCCTTTTTTTTTTTTTTTTAGAGACATTCTGTTGCCCAGCTTGAGAGGAGTGGCATCATCATAACTCACAGCAACCACACACTTCTGGGCTCAAGCCATCCTTCTTCTCAGTAGCTCCCAAGTAGCTAGGACCACAGATGCCCCCCATAACACCAGCTAATTTTTCTATTTTTAGTAGAGATGGGGTCATGCTCTTACTCAGGCTGTTCTCAAACTCCTGAGCTCAAGTAATCCTCTTGCCTTGGCCTTCCACAGTGCTAGGATTATTGGAGCCACTTGCACCCAGTACACCTATTTTTTTGTTTTTGCACACGTGACTTTGTGATTGGAAATTCAAATACACTATGTGTGTTACATACATAGAGTTGACTACAAGGATGAGGAAATGAAAATGAGCCCTTAAATTTATCTATTTTTATCTTTACCATTAAATTCTGTACAAATTAATAAAAAGGATATTATTTTTTTTTTTTTGAGACAGAGCCTCAAGCTATCCCCCTGGGTAGAGTGCCATGGCATCACAGCTCATAGCAACCTCCAACTCCTGGGCTCAAGCGAGTCTCCTGCCTCCGCCTCCCAAGTAGCTGGGACCACAGG